>JAJIBD010027147.1:0-26183 GCA_021461705.1 Cryptotis parvus | reverse complement strand
AAAAAAAAGAAATGAAAACGGGGACATCACAACAGAAACCACAGAAATTCAAAAGATCATCAGAGATTACTATGAGAGCCTATACGCCACAAAAACAAGAAAACCAAGAAGAAACGGACAAATTCCTGAATTCCTCTAGCTTCCCAAGTCTGCAACAAGAAGATTTGGAATACCTCAACAAACCTATTTCCATCAGGGAAATAGAATCGGTAATCAAAAGTCTCCCCAAACACAAAAGCCCAGGTCCAGATGGATTCACCAGTGAATTCTACAAAACCTTTAAAGAGGACCTCACTCCCAATTCTTTTTAAGCTCTTTCGGCAAATTGAAGAAACAGAAACACTCCCAAATAGCTTTTATAAGGCACATATCACCCTGATACCCAAAGCAGACAAAGATGCCACAAAAAAGGAAAAGTACAGACCAATCTCCCTGATGAATACAGATGCTAAGATCTTCAACAAAATACTAGCAAATAGAATCCAAAGAGTCACCAAAAAGTTTATACATCATGACCAAGTGGGATTCATCCCGGGAATGCAAGGATGGTTCAACATCCGCAAGTCAATCAACATAATACATCATATCAACTAAAATAAAAATAAAAACCATATGATCATATCAATAGATGCAGAGAAGGCATTTGACAAGATTCAACACCCGCTCATGATGAAAGCTCTCTGTAAAATGGGGATTGAAGGAACCTTCCTCAAGATAATCCAAGCCATCTACTACAAGCCCACAGCGAGCATCATTCTCAATGGGGAAAAACTGAAAGCCTTCCCCTTAAGATCAGGGGACAAGACAAGGCTGCCCACTCAAACCACTTCTATTCAATATAGTATTGGAAGTACTTGCCATAGCAATCAGGGAAGTAAAAGACATTAAGGGCATCTGGATAAGAAGGGAATAAGCCAAGTTGTCACTATTTGCAGATGACATGATATTATACCTGGAAAACCCGAAACTCTCTACCCGAGGCTCCTAGAAATAATACATTCCTATAGCAGAGTAGCAGGGTACAAAATCAATACCCAAAAGTCAATGGCCTTCCTATATGCACACAGCGAACGAGAAGAAAGGGACATTGAAGAAACTATCCCATTCACAATTGCACCGCAGAAAATCAAATACCTAGGAATCAGTTTGACAAAGAATGTAAAGGATCTCTACAAAGAAAACTACAAAACGTTACTTCAGGAAATAAAAGAAGGCCTGAGGAAATGGAGACATATTCCCTGCTCATGGATCGGAAGGATTAACATTATCAAAATGGTAATACTCCCTAGAGCTTTATACAGATTCAGTGTGGTCCCTATAAAGATACCCATGATGTTCTCAAAGAAATTGAACAAGCACTCCTGAAATTTGTATGGAATAATAAGACTCCACGAATAGCTAAAGCAATCCTTGGGAAAAAGAAGATGGGAGGTATCACTTTCCCCAACCCTCAAGGTCTACTACAGAGCAGTTGTAATTAAGACAGTCTGCTATTGGTATAGAGACAGACCTGTAGACCTATGGAATAGAACTGAGTATCCTGAAACACATTCTCAAATATACAACCACTTAATCTTCGATAAAGGAGCAAAAAATATTGAGTGGAGCAAAGAAAGTCTCTTCAACAAATGGTGCTGGGAAAACTGGGCAGCTACATGTAAAAAACGAACTTAGACCTCCTTCTAACGCCATGCACAAAAGTCAGATCAAAATGGATTCTAGATCTCAACATCAGACATGAATCTATAAGGTACATCGAAGAAAACATAGGAGAAACGCCTACGACATCGAAACGAAAAGTATCTTTAAAGATGACACACTACTGACCAAGCAAATGGAAGCAAAGATAAACAAATGGGACTATATAAAACTAAAAAGCTTCTGCACCTCCAAAGAAACGGTGACCAAGATACAAAGACAATCCACAGAGTGGGAAAGGATATTCACCCAATACCCATCTGACAAGGGGTTAATATCCAGGATATATCAGGCACTGGTAGCACTCCACAAGATAAAAACAGCCAACCCCATCAAAAAATGGGGAGAAGAAATGAACAGAAGCTTCCAAAAAGAAGAAATTCGAATGGCCAAAAAGGCATATGAAAAAGTGCTCTTCATCTTTAATCATCTGGGAGATGCAAATCAAAACAACAATGAGGTACCATCTCACCCCACAGAGACTGGCACACATCCAAAACAGCAAGAACAACCGGTGCTGGCGTGGATGTGGGCAAAAGGGACTCTGATCCACTGTTGGTGGGAGTGCCGACTGGTCCAACCCTTTTGGAAAACAATATAGGCATGCCTCCGAAAACTAGATATTGAGCTCCCATTTGATCCAGCAATAGCACTCCTGGGAATATACCCGAGAGACTGAAAACCACATAGCAGAAACACTATCTGTACTTTTTTATTCATCTCTGCGCTATTCACTATAGCTAGAATCTGGAAACAACCTATATGCCCGAGAACAGAGGACTCTCTAAAGAAACTGTGGTTCATCTACACTATGGAATACTATGCGGCTGTCAGAAAAGATGAAATTATGAAATTTACCTGCAAATGATGGACATGGAGACTATCATGCTGAGTGAATTTAGTCAGACGTAAAGGACAGATATAGAATGACTGCATTCATTAATACGACATAAATAGATACCAGTGTTTTACTAAATGTGGGAAATGGTAATGGCAGATTAAAACTCACCATTGAATATACACAAAGAGACTTAAGTGATAAACTCTAAATATCTCCAGGGTTAGCCATAATGTGTAAAATAAGAGGAAGAGAGATGCAGAGACAGAGAGAGACAGAGAGAGAAAGAGAGGAAACTGGAGTACCTGCTATTAAGGCAGCATGGGGGTGGGCGGGAGGGGGTGGGGTTATTGGTGGTGGAAATGGGGCACTGGTAGAGGGATGGTTGCTGGTATACTGTTTTACCAAGAACCAATTATGAACACCTTTGTAATTGTATGTTTCACGGTGGTATAATAAAACATTTTAAAAAAATAAAATAAAATCTCTGGATGTAGTAGGTGTGCGATAAATATATCCAATGAATGTTGCATAGCTTCATGTGTACTACTTTATACCTCTTGAGTCTTTCTCGGCTCTTCTTAGTATTTTGTACTTCTCTATCACTATCACTATCTTCCCGATCATCATCTTTTTCCTCTAGCGGGCACCAGTAACATCTCCATATGACCTGTCTCATGCAAGTAGAGCCCAAGGGTACCCTGCTTGCTCCAGGAACATAAAGAGCCTCAAACCATTCCATCAGGTCATGGGAATGAGGTATCTGGCATATCAAATATGACACGGGTAGCTTGCCAGGCTCTGCCGTGAGGGTAGCATACTTGTAGTCATCTCAAAATCCAGCATTTATTGATGAGCTGGGCTGTGATAGGCTGGACTGCTGGGTGGAGTTCTGACGAGGGGGAAGTCTGGATGTGGAAAATGGAGGTCCTCGCTGGAGTGGGGGGTCGTCTGGCTGGTGGTGAGGCTCTGTTGGGATGGCGGGCCAGGGCTAGAACCTGCCATCCCTCCCGGCACCTCATGAGTGGCTGGGCACAGTGAGAGCCAGTAGGAGCTCTGCCCCATGTCTGTCTCTATTTTGTACTTATTCTACATAAATCTGTAAGATCTTATCACTCAATTCTAAAAGTACCCTTTTGAATAACTAGCTAAAAATTGTTGGAAATGGTAATATCGGCCTAGAACTGAGCATTGAATGTAGGTAAAGGAATATACATGATAACCCCTAAATGTAAGAGTACAAGAGTATGCTACCTGCACGGCAGAGCCTGGCAAGCTACCTGTGTTGTATTTGATATGTCAAATACCAGTAACAATTATAGACCTCATTCTGGAATGGTTTGAGGCTCTTTATGTTCCTGGAGCAAGCAGGTTGCCCTTGGGCTCTACCAGCATGAGACAGGACATATGGAGATGTTACTGGGGCCCACTCGAGCAAATCGATGATGAACGGGAAGACAGTGATACAGTGATACAGTGAACCCATAAATCTATGATTGTAAGCCACAATGTATAGTAGAGAAGGAGAGAGGGGAGAGAGGGAAAGAGGGAGAGAAAGAGAGAGAGACAAGAGGCAAAGTGCCTGCCAAAGATCAGGCTGGTGAAGCAGGGAAGGGATCAGGAGACATTGGTGGTGGGAAATATGCACTGGTGGAGGAATGGGTGTTGGAATACTGTTTGACTCAAACCTAATCATGAACAGTTTTGTAATTGTATATCTCACAGTGGTAAATTCAAAAAAATTTAAATAAATAAATAAATAAATGTACCCTTTCGGAATTTACTGAAAATTCTAGATCTATTAATGTTTATAAAATTGAGGGTTTTTTTTATGTTCAGTATTTCTATCCTTCATCACTTGAATCCTGTTATTCATCGATTTGCTAGAGCGGGCTCCAGTAACATTTCCATTGGACCCTATCACGTGCCAGTGTAGCCCAATGGCATCTGATTGATTCAGGAATACGAAGAGCCTCAAATCATTCCTTCAGTGTCTTTACAAGGAAGTCTGACCATCTTGTAGGTGGGCGGCCACGTGATCTTTTGAAATCCCGTGGGATCCAGTCGGTAACGGCTCTAGTCCAGCGGTCATCTCTAAATCGCATTACATGTCCAGCCCATCTGATTTTCGATGCCTTGGCAAACGAGACAGCGTCCCTGATTCTGGAATAGCGACGGAGGTCAGAACTCCGGATTCCTTCTCTCACTTGAGTGAGGCGTGATATTCCAAGCATAGCTCTTTCGATTCCTCTCTGGGAGACCCGAATAGCATTCTCATCCTGCTTTCCTAGGGCTCAGGTCTCTGAGGCGTATGTTAATGCAGGGAGAATGGTGGAGTCAAAGAGATGTGCCCGGAGCCGGAGGTTCTTTGTCCTTTAGCTATTTCTTCAATGCCTTTGAAGGCATTCCATGCCACTCTCTTCCTCCTGCGCAGCTCAGGTTTTAGGTCGTTCATCATGTTGACTTCTCGACCTAGGTACACATAACTGCTGCATTCAGAGATGTTTGTTCCATTGAGAATGAATGGGGCCTCAGGAACTAGTTCATTCTTCATGAACATTGTTTTCTTTAGATTCAGCTGTAGACCTATCTTTCCACATTCTCGGTCAAAGTCAGCCAGCATTTGTGCCGCTTTGCTAATGTTTGGTGTTATTAGAACGATGTCATCAGCGAAGCAGAGGTGGTGTAGTTGCCGACCATCTATCTTCACTCCCATTCCTTCCCATTCTAATTGTCGCATGATGTTCTCGAGGGTGGCACTGAAGAGTTTTGGTGAAATGGTATCACCCTGTCGAACCCCTCTTTTCACATTAATGATCACTTCTTTGTAGAATGGTGAGATCCTGGTGGTGAATCCGTAATACAGCTCACGAAGTATCTTGATGTATTGGGTTTGAACACCCTGTTTGGCTAGGGCTTCGATGACAGAATCAAAGGCTTTCTGTAAATCAATGGACGTGAGACAGAGCGGCATCTTGTACTCCCTACAAACCTCAATGAGCTTGGTTACCGTGTGGATATGGTCGATTGTGCTGAATCCTTTCCGGAAGCCTGCTTGCTCGCATGGTTGTCCTTCATCTAGTGTTCTGCTAATTCTGTTCAGGATGACTCGTGTAAACAGCTTGTAGTTGACGGACAACAGGCAGATGGGGCGATAGTTGCCGATGTCTCCCTTCTTGAACAGTAAAACTGTCCTGCTGGTTTTCCATTTGGAGGGCACCTTGCATTCGGACAGGTAGCATGTGAAGAGCCGAGCTAGTGTATTGATGAGTACCGACGGCAGATTCTTCAGGTGTTTCTATCCTAAACATCTATTTTATATTTCTTTATAGATATCATCCTATTTCTATTTCTTCAGTTCTTACTTTGTGTCTTTCAATAATTACTTTATAAATTTCTTTATGTAGGTTCTGTACCTTATTCTTTTTATTTTGCCAAGTATTTCTAGATATTGTGAATATAGGACCTTTGTTCTAAACATAGGACATTTCTTCCCAGTTTCACCAATACATAACTTTTGCTATAATGGAGAAGACTGCTATGCTGGAGGAGACTTAAAATGCCAAAAGTCTCTGGAAATAGACTAGATCTGGAAAAAACTAAAATTCAAAGTAACATGAAGCAGCAGGAAAAAAATGCAAGTAAAATTTGAAAATTGTACATGAAGTAAGGGATAATATGGAATTAGAAAAGATTTGTAAAATGAGAGGTCTGAGGACAGACTAAGTTGGGAGACCATAAATAAGTCAAGCAAAGCTTTTGCAGACTAAGGTGGGACCCTAGCAATGATGGCAAAGCCTAAATTGGTCAGGTGTCCATTATGATATTGGAAGGCCCTATAAAACTCAGTACAGAAGCATCTCTGAATTATTGAGCACATAAAAAAAATTAGTCATCTCTGCTTCATCTAGATACCTCGTTATATGTTTCTGGCTATTTATTCTGCATTTGAGGATAGTTCTGGCTCTTACATGAAAGAGGAAATTTCACTAATCAGCTTATTTATGAATAACAAACCAGTACTGGACCAAAGCGATAATAAAGTAGGTAGGGCATTTATTTGCCTTGCAAGCAGCCGACCTGGGTTAGATCCCCTGACCACCACCAGGCATAATTCCTGAGTGCAGAGCCAGGAGTAATCGCTGAACATTGCTGGATATGACACAAAAAATAAAAATTACTAAAAAAAACATATCAGTACTTGGTTTTACATAATATAATTATAGAACTCTATGATATATAAAATCAGTCACCTTCGAATTCAAAATAAATTTCATTTTACATAAGAGAAAAGTCCCACCAAGTTCTTTTTTTCAAATTATTTTTCCATCCTGTTAGCAATGTTAAAAGAGACATTTCCAACTAGCCTAGACTTGCTCCAAATGTCATGAGTGACAGGCTTTTACCTTAGAGGAAATATCTTCATTTGCCATCATCTGAGTCAATATTGTTGCAAAGCACATTTGTTCATACTAAAAAAAAACACTGGGCTCCTTCAGCTTGGAAAAACAGAAGACTAGGAAATGTTCTTGGTTTCATTTTTCATGGAGCCAAGAAAAGATTCTGCAGACAGGACAGCTGCAATGTCTTTGTGCTTAGAATAGCCCAAAAGAGCAACAGTCCCACTTTCTAGGGTTAACCCATGGATATCTGACTTCACTTCCTGCTTCTTCCCCTTAGAATAGCCCAAAGGAGCAACAGCCCCACTTTCTAGGGTTAAACCATGGATATCTGACTTCACTTCCTGCTTCTTCCCCTGAAACATAGCCATTGTGCCATTCTTGGATTGTCTAGGTATAAACACCACCAGCCAAAGGTCAGGTTTCCGTGTAACTGCTCTCTTCTCTTATCCCATACTCTTCATTTATCAACCCAGCTATAGGAAGTGTTTCTGCTTTGGTCCCATATACCAAGGCTTTCCTACCAGCAAGAGACTTTCTACCTTTTCTGAGAGAGGCCTGCAATTTAAAAGGAAAAAAATTAACCTTACATACAACTCAAGGTGCACAAAATCAAAAAGAACAATAACTAAAACTTTAAGAAATAATGTGTTTTCACTGACAAGAGAATATATTTTATTCCTGACCAGGTGTGAAATACTGTAACTTTCTCATCTATTTTATCCTATTTCTACATATAACATCCTCTCCAAGACTCTTGAAAGCAAAATTTCAAACCAAATCATGGGTCAAGGATTTAATTATAAGAAATCTGTTCATCCAAGCTTGAGAAAGGAACACGGTGAGGAAATCCTAAATGTGAAGCCCTAATTGTGAGGAGGGAGGCACAGAGCTGGAGGGGATTAGAGACCATTAGGGTCTGCTCCTGCAGTTATGACAGAAAACTTCTATGACAACTCCCACAATTTTAAAGAAAGTGTATGGACAACTTCAACCTGAAGACTCACTGAATTATAACTATACCATAAACACACCTTCCTCTTCAGATATAAAGTTCCATTTGGAAAAGCCATTCATTAATTCATTTATATTTGAACACCCACTAAATTCTAGAAAAAGAGAAGTTGGCAGATCACTATCCCACAACGTACCACAATTTACCCTTTTTTTACCAAAAGCTGTAAGAATCACTGAACCCTACCTGTACCATGAAATCTTCTGAGGACGGAGACATGGTGTTAATAAGAAATACCTTTCTGCTTGCTGCTTTTTCAGGAGGACGATGTGCTACTAAAATTTCTCATATTTCCTTATCCCACTGATTCTTGACTAGAGTTCAGTTTTTGCTCCTGAGAAGAAATCTGACAAAACCCAGGGATATTTTGACTAGTGTGTCTAAAGCCATTTATTGGATAGAAACCTGGGATTCTATTAAACACCTGACAGTGCATAGGCCACACACTCCCTCCGCAAACAAATTATTATTTGACCTAAAATGTCAATTGTTCTAAGATCATGGGGCTGGAGCAATAGTACAGCAAGTAAGGTGTTTGCCTTGCATGTGGCAGACCCTGAGTTAATTCCCAGCACCCCATGTATGGTCCCCCAAGACTTGCCAAGAGTGATTCTTTCAGTGAAGAGCCAGGAATAAGCCCTGATCACCACTGGGTGTGACCAAAAAACAAAAATCATTTTTGAGGTTGAGAGCCCCATTTAGTGGTTTAAAAAACATGTGTGTGTATATATACATATATATACATACATATGTATATATACTATATATAAATATATAATATAAATCACTGTATCACGGTATCACTGTCTTCCCATTGTTCATCGATTTGCTTGAGTGGGCACTAGTATCATCTCCATTAGTCCTGTCACAAGCAAGTGTAACCCAAGGGCATCTGCTTGCTCCAGGGACAGGAGGAGCCCGAAACCATTCTTCAGGTCATGGAACTGAGGTCCATAATTGTTACTAGTTTTTGGCATAACAAGTAAGTAAAACACGAGTAGCTTGCCTGACTTTTCCATATATTTAGATAAATAAATATATACTATATAAAAGTATATATGTATATTATATTTATATTGCTTCCCCTCGAGGTTGCAGGTGTGGCTGCAGTGCCTAGGATGCATTTGGCAGGTGACAGGAGACAGACTTGTCTACACCCAGGACTCTGCCCCATGAGCCCCTGGATGGTTGATGGTCCAACATAGACTGGGCCCCCTGGGATGAACCCAGAGCCACGGCAGAGCCTGGCAAGCCACCGGTGGTGTATCCAATATGCCAAAAATAGTAACAGTAATGGACCTCACTCCCAACGAATGGAAACATTATGGCACCCACTCGAGCAAATCGATAAACAACAGGAAGATAAGTGACAAGTGATTATAGTTACATTATATATAATGCAATATGTATGTTATATTATATTATATATAATATAAATATACTATATAATGTACTACATATAATGCAAATATAACAGACAGATATATGTTACAAATATATATGTAAAATTGTTAGAAGTATATCAAATAGATTGGTGACTATAGTCTTCCCTGAGATGCTTAGTGGCTTAGCAAGGTGATTAACAAATAAATTTTGAACTGGTGACAGGTAATGAAAATACAGGAAAATTAACTGATAAACACCTGAGCTCAGAGGCCTGTAGCCAACAGTGTGTTTGTCCATGTGGAGGTGAAGGGTAGGAGACAAAGGAAGAACACAGTGTGATACACAAAGCTAACTCACACAAGACAAGACCATTTATTAAGTCTTAACTTTCTATACCTTATGTGCAATTGATTTCATAAACTAATCTCATTAAACAAAAGATTTAACAAGTCCTGTATAATGGAAATCTAGGTATAAACACTTTTTTTCAGGAAGCAACTGGATTCTTATATAAACATGAAACTTTAAAAACAGATGAGAATTCATGCAGACTTAAAGTAGTATTTTGAGCCTATAAAAGCAACACACTAATGTTTTGAATGCACAGCACTGGGGGAAGGGGGAAAATCACCTTAAGTAAGAATTAAAAGCAGACGATCTAGACCATAGAAATGACTAAACTTTACTTTTCTCAAGTTATTCAGATACTAAAAAGACTAGATACCCATTTACTTACATCTGAATTGTCAGCAGAAAAAAAGGAATGCACTAGTCAAAAGTAATACTTGAAATCTGTCTGAGTAAGACCTCTGCCCAATCTTTCCAGGATTAAGAAACACAATTTTGGTTTAACCTTTTAAATTCTTGAGTTCCTTTTTTTTTTTTACAATTAAAAATCAAAAAATTTAATGCCACAACTAACCCAAAAGTAACCATTACATTCTTCAAAGTTCTTGTGTCATGTATATACATGATTATTATTATCTTTATCTGCTTTACAAATAATATATCATTTTACAAGTAATATATCCATGAGCATTCTTTTTTTTTACTTCAAAAGGAAATTTTATTTTTTATTTATTTTTGACAATTACAAAAATGTTCATGTTTGGGTTTAAAGGAATACTGTGTTCCAACACCCATCCCTCCACCAATGCCCACCTCCCACCACCAATGTCCCCAAAACCCTCCCCCTTCCCCTAGCCTGCCTCCATGGCAGGTTCTCCATCTCTCTTTTCTCTCTCTCTCTCTCTCTCTCTCTCTCTCTCTCTCTCTCTCTCTCTCTTCCTTCTCTTACATGTTGTGGATTGTAATAGACTTTTGACAATCATTGGTCCACTGTTCCTTTCTCTGTCTTACATAACCTCTGCTCCCACACATTTGTGGTAGTTTTGACCTTTGGCAAGAATTCCTGATCCACATTTTCCTGACCTTGGATATTGGTATCATAATATGCATATATATGTATATATATTTATGTTATGCAAATAAATGCAGTCATTCTATATCTGTATCTCTCCTTCTGGCTAATTTCACTCATCATGATCCTCTCCATTTATAGGCAGATTTCATAACTTCATTTTTTCTAACAACTGCATAGTATTCCATTGTGTAGATGTACCAAAAGTTTCTTTATCCAGTCATCAATTTTCAGGCACTCTGGTTGTTTCCAGATTCTGGCTATTGTGAATAATGCTGCTATGAACATAAAAGTAGGGATGGTGTTTGTGCTGCATGTTTTTGGCTTCCCAGAGTATATTCCCAGGAGTGGTATGGCTGGGTCAAATGGGAGTTCAATTTATACTCTTTGGAGGAATGTCCATATTGTTTTTCAAAAAGGCTATGCCAATCAACATTCCCAACAACAGTGAATGAGTGTCCCCTTTTCTCCGCATCCACGCCAGCACTTGTTGTTCTTGCTCTTTTGGATATGTGCCAGTCTCTGTGGTGTGAAATGATATCTCATTGTTGTTTTGAATTGCATCTCTCTGATAATTAATGATGATGAGCATTTTTCCATATGTCTTTTGGCCATTCAAACTTGTTCCTTGCAGAAGTTTCTGTTCATTTCTTCTCCCCATTTTTTAATGGGGTTGGTTGTTTTCTTCTTGTAAAGTTCTACCAGTGCCTGATATATCCTGGATATTAACCCCTTATCAGATGAGTATTGGGTGAATATTCTTTCCCATTCTGTGGACTCTCTTTTGTATCTTCGTCTCTGTTTCTTTGAGGTGCAGAAGCTTTTTAGCTTCATATAGTCCCACATGTTTATCTTTTCTTCTAGTAGTTTTGTTAGTGGTGTTTCTTCTTTGAAGATATCTTTAGCTTCAATTTCGTGAAGGGTTTTTCCTATATTTTCTTCCATGTACTTTATGGATTTAGGTCTGATATTGAGATCTTTAGTCCATTTTGATCTGATTTTTGTGCATGGTAATAGACAGAGGTCCAAATTCATTTTTTACATGTAGCTGCCCAGTTTTCCCAGCACCACTTGTTGAAGAGACTTTCCTTGCTCCATTTCACATTTTTTGCTCCTTTATCAAAGATTAATTGTTCATGTATTTGAGGCTGGTTGTCAGGATACTCAACTCTATTCCTAGGTCCACAGGTCTATTTTTATTCCAATACCATACTGTTTTAATTACTACCGTTTTGTAGTAGAGTTGGAAATTGGGAAAGGTGATGCCTCCCATATTCTTTTTTCCCAAGGATTGCTTTAGCTATCCGTGGGAGTTTATTATTCCATACACAATTTCTTTTAATCAGACTTCTGCCCTTACTATTTGATAACTTGGTATTTATACAACTTACTATTTGTATTTGCATAACTTTGTGTTCAGAGAAAAACAAGGTGTCCAAGTAAGGGATGCACAGTTAAAAGCAGCATTCAAAAGAAGTACCTTTCAAGCCTCATTCTCCAGGAGAAAACAAGATTTTAACAGAAAGGGGCAGTTAACAGATCTTTCACCCTGCTTTTTAAAGCAATGTATGCTACACTCATGGGGCAGGGAGGGGGAGACCCAAATTTTCTAGTATCTATGTCCTACTCACCACATCAAATCTGCCTTTATTCCCACCACTCAGAAAACTGTGCATTATGCTATTATCACTATAGCTAGAATCTGGAAACAACCTAAATGCCCGAGAACAGAGGACTGGCTAAAGAAACTGTGGTACATCTACACTATGGAATACTATGCAGCTGTCAGAAAAGACAAGATTATGAAATTTACCTGCAAATGGATGGACTTGGAGACTATCATGCTGAGTGAAATTAGTCAGAAGGAAAAGGACAGATATAGAATGACTGCATTCATTAATACGACATAAATAGATACCAGTGTTTTACTAAATGTGGGAAATGGTAATGGCAGATTAAAACTCACCATTGAATATACACAAAGAGACTTAAGTGATAAACTCTAAAGAACTGCAGGGCTAGCCACAATGTGTAACATAAGAGGGAGAGAGATGCAGAGACAGAGAGAGAGAGACAGAGAGAGAAAGAGAGGAAATTGGGGTACCTGCTATTAAGGCAGCATGGGGGGGGGCGGGAGGGGGTGGGGTACATTGGTGGTGGAAATGGGGCACTGGTGGAGGGATGGGTGCTGGAATACTGTATTACCAAGAACCAATTATGAACACCTTTGTAATTGTATGTCTCACGGTGGTGTAATAAAAAAAATTTAAAAAAAAGAAAACTGTGCATTATATATAAAACAACTTGGTACCAGAAACTCATAAAACAGTATTTTATTTCCTTATTTGATTTGGGTTTTTTTTTTTTGAATTTGTTTAGGACCACATTTAGCAGTGATCATGACTTACTCTTGGCTCTGTACTCAGGGATCATTCCTGGTGGAACTCAGGGAACACTCTGGGTGCCAGGAATAGAACCTTAAATGGCCGCATGCAAGGTAAGTGTCCTACTCCACTGCACTCTTAAATTTGAGACCTGCTTATAGCATCTCTTCTCTGAAGATTGTAAGTTATGAGATTAGTGACAATTACTATTCCTCATCTGCTTCAGGGTCTTTGAAAAGAAACATGAGACATGAAGCAATTACACATAGCTGGCACAATGTCACCAAAGAAGGATAACGTGGCACCTTGCAGAATCATCAAGAAGGATTAAAGAAACTCATCCAAAGTAATTATTCCAAAGACCAGTGGGACCAGGAAAATCTCCTGTCGTTTCTTCAGATGCATCCCAATGTCACTGGAGGACTCAAGAAATCTTTGTCTGGCCGAGCAGAAAGAACAGAGCTCAGAAAATCAGCAATTAGATACACACCTGTGAGCATTCTCCACACACAGCTATCTGACTTTATAACTTGAAATCTCACCAGGCACACATATGTATAACAGTATATCCTACATGTAATTTCCATTTTCAGGGAAATTACAAAGTTCACTCACTGTATCACTGTCTTCCCGTTCATCATCGATTTGCTTGAGCGGGAACAAGTAACATCTCCATATGACCTGTCTCATGCAAGTAGAGCCCAAGGCCACCTGCTTGCTCCAGGAACACAAAGAGCCTCAAACCATTCCATCAGGTCATGGGAATGAGGTCTATAATTGTTACTGGTATCTGACATATCAAATATGACACGGGTAGCTTGCCAGGCTCTGCCGTGCGGATAGCATGCTCTTGTAGTCATCTCAAAATCCAGGATTTATTGATGAACTGCGCCGCCAAGCAGCCGCGCGAGCCGGGCTGTGATAGGCTGGTCTGCTGGGTGGAGTTCTGATGAGGGGTAAGTCCGGATGTGGAAAATGGAGGTCCTCATGGAGTGGGGGGGTCGTCTGGCTTGTTGCGAGGCTCTACTGGGGTGGCGGGTTAGGGCTAGAACCTGCCATCCCTCCTGTGCACCTCATGAGCGGCTGGGCACAGTGAGAGCCAGTAGCAGCTCTGCCCCATGTCTGTCTTATTACAAAGTTAATAACACTAAAATACATAGAAGTGACATAACTTTGGTTTGATATAATTCCCCAAAACTACTGAGTTATGAGTACCAGATCATTTCCTAGCAACGAAAATTATAGTTTCAAGTTTGGGTTGCTGCTTAGTCTACATACTAGTGTTACTTTCACCTTCATTAAGTTTCTGATGAGATTTTCAATGTAATGGCATTCAACAAATTTACAGAAATTTCTTTTCTTACCAGTTTGACTTTCAAAGAGAGATTCTGAAGAAAGTGTGTTACAAGTGGGATCAGGAATCAGAGCAGTAGCAAAGTGGGCAGTGCTTTCATATTGCACAAGGTTGGCCTGGGCTTAATCTCCGACACCATATATGGTCTCCAGATCACCAAGAGTGAGCCCTGAGCACAGAGTCAGAAGTAAGCCCTGATTACTGCTGGTTGTGGCCCCAAAAAGTGGGCCAAGAGTTCATATACACATTAAGCTGTAAAACATACTCCCATTTTATTTTATCACTAAATATTGTTATTATTTATTATTTTACTAGTTTAGGTTTTAGTGTAGTTTAGGGTCACAGTAATGTTTATGTTTCTGACACTGTTGTCCACAGCCCCTGCACACCCTCCCACTGTTCTGACTCCTCTGGTCCAACTTTTCTTCCCTCCCACACCTGTCCCCAGCATTGACTGACAGGTATATTCTAGTCATTTACTGTTACCTCCCTTAGCACCACCCATGTGCTCAAGACCCTCCAGCTATATTCCTATGTTACTTACAGTCAACCTATTAGTTCAGGAGCCAGAGCAGTAGCTGGTGTCGGATATCAAACCCAGTCCAACCTTGTGCAATACGAAAGTCTATGCTACTGCTCTGGCTCCCCCCAAATCAGACTGTCTCTCTCTCTCTGCTCTATATTCTAGTTTCCAAGATTAATTATCAATACAGCTGATTTGATTCTCTACATATCACAGATAAGTGAGATCATCCTGGATTTTTCTTCTGCCTCTGGCTTACTTTAATCAGCATGATATCCTCTGGTCCCATCAAGTCACCATGAATTGTATGTGTCTTTTTTTTCAATGGCTGCAGAGTATTCAATTTTGCACATATGCCCCGGTGTCTTTGTCACACTTTCTTAATTTTATCTTTATTATCTTTCCAGTGGAATCCAATTATTAAAGATCTCTTTGATACCTGATCCTGGAAAGTTCTGCCCATGTTTTCCACAATGTATTTTATGGTTTCTGGTCTAATCTCTAGGTGGTTGGTTCACTTGTAATTTATTTGAGTCTGATGTAAGAAATGGATCCCATTTGATTTTGATTACAAGTGTTAATCCAATTTTTCCAATAGGATACCATTTGTTGAAGAGACTCTCCTTGCCTAATTCATGCAAGGAAAGGAATGAATCTCCTTTGTCAATGATTAGCTGCCCATATATATCTGAATTTATCTCTGCATACTCCCATTTTATATTTTTTCTTTTGAAAAATCTTTCTTTTTTTTCAATTTTATTTCATTATACCACCATGAGATATAAAATTACAAACATGCTCATGATTGAGCGTTGAAACACTGTATGTTTCAATCAGACAGTGTTCCAGCTCCCATTCCTCCACCAGGGCACATTTCCCGCCACCGAAGTCCCCAGATTCCTTCCTCTCTCCCCCAGTCTGCCTCTATAGCAGGCACTTTGTCTCGTCTCTCACTTTCTCTATCTTTGTCTCTCTCTCTCTCTCTCTCTCTCTCTATCTATCTATCTATCTATCTCTATCTCTCCTCTTACATATTGTGGCTTGCCCTACGTACATTTCAGGATTATCATATAAATCCCTTTGCATACATTCAATGCTCAGTTCTAGTCTGGCATTACCATTTCCAGCAATTAGTAGAACACTGGTATATATTTATATCCCACAAATGATTGCAGTCATTCTATAGCTGTCCTTTTCCTTCTGACTAATTTCACTCAGCATGATAGTCTCCATATCCATCCATTTGTAGGCCAATTTCATGACTTTGCCCTTCCTCACAGCTGAATAGATTCCATTGTGTAGATGTACCACGGTTTCTTTTATCCCAAAGAATATATTTTTTTTATCGTTTTATTGTACCACCATGCAAAATACAATTAAAAAGATACTCATGATTTGGTTTCAGTGATACATTTTTCCGGCACCCGTTCCTCCACCAGTGCCCCATTCCCACCACCAATATCCCCAAGTTCCCTCCCTCTCCTCTAGCCTTCCTCTACAGCAGGCACTATTTCTCTTATTTCTCTCTCTCTTTCTCTCTTTCTTATACATTGTGGCTTGCCCTACAGACATTTAGGGATTATCATGTAACTCCCTTTGTGTGCATCCAATGTTCAGTTCTAGTGTGGTGCTAACATTTCCCATAATTAGTAGAGCACTAGTATATATTTATGAATGCTGCCATTCTATATCTGTCTTTTACTTTCTGACTAATTTAACTCAGCATGATACTCTCCATGTCTGTCCATTTGCATGTAAATTTCATGACTTTTCTGACAACTGCATAGTATTCCATTGTGCAGATGTACCACAGTTTCTTTAGCCAGTCTTCTGTTCTTGGGCATTCAGGTTATTTCCAGACTCTGACTATTGTGAATAGGGCTACAATGAACATCAAAGTGCAGATAGTGTTTCTTCTGTGTGTTTTTGGGCCTCCAGGGTATATTCCCAGGAGTGGTATTGCTGGGTCAAATGGGACCTCAATATCTAGTTTTTGAAGGAATGTCCATATGTTTTCCAAAAAGGATTGGACCAGTTGGCACTCTTACCAAGAGTGGATGAGAGACCCTTTCTCCCCGCATCCACGCCAGCACCAGTTGTTCTTGCTCTTTTGGATGTGTGCCAGTCTCTGTTGTGTAAGATGATACCTCATTGCTGTTTTGATTTGCATCTCCCTGATGATTAGTGACAAAGAGCACTTTTTCATATGCCTTTAGGCCATTCAAATTTCTCCCTTTTGGAAGTTTTCTTCTTGTTGACTTCCTGGATATTAAACCCTCACAGACATGGGGCAGAGCTGCTACTGGCTCTCCCTGTGTGCCCAGCCACTCACGAGGTGCCCAAGAGGGATGGCAAGTTCTAGCCCTGGCCCACCACCCCAGCAGAGCCTCGCAACAAGCCAGACGATCCCCCAATCCATGAGTGCTGCCATTTTTCACATCCAGACTTCCCTCTCTGTCAGAACTCCACCCAGCAAAAGAGCCTATCACAGTGGCTGTGTGTTCATCAATAAATGCTGGATTTAGAGGTGACTACAAGAGTATGCCACCTGCATGGCAGAGCCTGGCAAGCTGCCCGTGTCGTATTTGATATGTCAAATACCAGTAACAATTATAGACCTCATTCCCATGACCTGATGGAATGGTTTGAGGCTCTTTGTGTTCCTGGAGCATGCAGGTGCCCTTGGGCTCTACTTGCATGAGACAGGACATATGGAGATGTTACTGGTGCCCGCTCGAGCAAATCAATGATGAACGGGAAGACAGTGACAGTGACAGTGATAAAACACTTATCGAATGGGAAGAAAGTGAATATTCTTTCCTAGTCTGTGGCATGTACCATAGTTTCTTTAGCCAGTCTTCTATTCTTGGGAACTCAGATTGTTTCCAGATTTTTGGCTATTGAGAATAGTACTGTGATGAATATAGAAGTGTGCAGATAGTGTTTCTGCTGTGCGTTTTTGGTTCTTCAAGGTATATTCCCAGGAGTGGTATTGCTGGGTCAAATGGGAGCTCAATTTCTAGTTTTTGGAGGAACGTTCACATTGTTTTCCAGAAAGGCTGTACCAGTCCGACATTTCCACCAACTATGGATGAGAGTCCCCTTTCCCCTCATTCACGCCAGCACTTGTTGTTCTTGCTCTTCTGGATATGTGCCAGTCTCTGTGGTCTGAGATGATATCTCATTGTTGTTTTGATTTGCATCTCTCTGATGATTAGTGATGATAAGCATATTTTAATATGTCTTTTGGTCATTCGAATTTTTTTTTTAAATTTTTTTATTATACCACCGTGAAACATACAATTACAAAGGTGTTCATAATTGGTTCTTGGTAATACAGTATTCCAGCACCCATCCCTCCACCAGTGCCCCATTTCCACCACCAATGTACCCCTCCCCTCCCATCCCCCCACCCGCCTTAATAGCAGGTACCCCAGTTTCCTCTCTTTCTCTCTGGTCATTCGAATTTCTTCCTTGTTGAAGTTTCTGTTCATTACTTCTCCCATTTTTATGGGTTTGGCTGTTTTCTTTTTGTAAAAGTTCTACCAGTGCCTGATATATCCTGGATATTAACCTCTTACCAGATGAGCACTGGGTCAGTTTTCTTTCCCATTCTGTGAATTGTTTTTGTATCTTGGGCACTGTTTCTTTTGAGGTACAGAAGTTTTTCAGTTTCATATAACCCTATTTGTTTATCTTTGCTTCCTTTTTGTCAGTGGTGTTCCTTCTTTGAAGATGCCTTCAGCCTCAATGTTTTTTTTTTTTTTTTTAACATTTTATTTTTTTTTAAGTATTTTATTATACCACCGTGAGATATACAAATAAAAAGATATACAATTAAAAAGTTCATGTTTGGGTTTTGGTCATACAGTGTTTCAGCACCCGTCCCTCCACCAGTGCCCATCTCCCACCACCAACATCCCCGGTTCCCTCCCCCTTCCCCAGCCCTGCTCCATGGCAGGTTCTTTATTTCTTTCCCTTTCTCTCTCTTTCTCTTTTCCTTCCCTTCCAGACTATGGATTACAGAACATACATTAAAAGGTTGTCATGTGTATCCTTTTGCCTCTATTTAATGCTCAGTTCTAGGTTGGCATTAGTAACCTCGACTATTATTAGCACCCTGTTCCATTTTCTGTCTTACCTAAACTCTGACTCCCACACGTGTTTTTTTTAACATTTTATTATACCACCGTAAGATATACAATTACAATGCTGTTCACACTTGGGGGGTTTCGGTCACACAGTGTTCCAGCACCCCGCCCTCCACCAGTGCCCCCAGTCACCACCCATGTCCCCAATTCCCTCCCCCTCCCACATCCTGCCTAAATGGCAGGTTCTTTATCTCCTCTCCTCTCCCTCTCTCTCTCCTCCTTCTCCCACACATTGTGGGTTGCACTACGTACACTTATAAGCCATCATTTGCATTTTTTGTCTGTATTTAATGCTCAGTTCTATGTTAGCATCAGAATTTTAGACATTTATTCACACATGTTCCCTTCTCTATCTAAACTAACCTCTGACTCCCACACGCTTGTGGTAATTTCCACTTTCGGTAAGATCACCTAGTATATTTATGTCATGCAAATAAATGCAGTCATTCTATGTCTCTCTCTTTCCTTCTGACTAATTTCACTCAACATGATTCTTTCCATATCCATCCATTTATAGCAAAATTTCATAACTTCATTTTTTCTGACAGCTGCATAGTATTCCATTGTGTAGATGTACCACAGTTTCTTTATCCAGTCCTCAGTTCTCGGGCATACTGGTTGTTTCCAGGTTCTGGCTATTGTGAATAGTGCTGCTATGAAAATAAAAGTGCGGATTGTGTTTCCGCTGTGTGTTTTTGGCTTTCCAGGGTATATTCCCAAGAGCGGTATGGCTGGGTCAAAGGGGAGCTCAATTTCTAGTCTTTGGAGGAATGTCCATATTGTTTTCAAGAAAGGTTGTACAAGTCGACATTCCCACCAACAGTGTATGAGAGTCCCCTTTTCCCCACATCCACGCCAGCACTTGTTGCTTTTACCCTTTTGGATATGGGCCATTCTCTGTGGTATGAGGTGATATCTCATTGTTGTTTTTATTTGCATCTCTCTGATGATTAGTGATGATGAGCATTTTCTCATATGCCTTTTGGCCATTCGGATTTCTTCCTTGTCAAAGTTTCTGTTCATCTCCTCTCCCCATTTTCTAATGGGGTTGGCTGTTTTTTCTTATGTATTTGTACCAGTGCCTGATATATCCTGGATATTAACCCCTTATCAGATGGGTATTGGGTGAATATTCTTTCCCATTCTGTCAACTGTCTTTCTATCTTGGTCACTGTTTCTTTTCGAGGTGCAGAAGCTCTTCAGTTTCATGCAGTCCCATATATTTATATTTTCTTCTAGTTGCTTTGTTAATGGTGTTTCACCTTTGAAGATGTCTTTAGCATCGATGTCGTGGAGGGTTTTCCCAGCACCACTTGTTGAAGACAGCCTCAATGTTGTAGAGGGTTTTGCCTATGCTTTCTTCAATACTCCCACCTAAATATAGGAAACATCTCAAGTATGTGTTTATCTGAAGTTTATTCTTTATGTGCTTCTTCCTTTGAGCACAACAGAATATCTAGGCTCCTGGAGAATTGTTTTAGTGGAAAGAATGGAGAGAGACCCTAAGAAGCAGTCAGGGTACCCTGGGGAGCACTCCCTCCAGTGCATAGCCAACCCAACTCATTGCTGGGGCTCATGATACAGAGCTGCAATGGGGAAGCAGGGTACAGGAAGGAGGATACTTCCAGAGAGAGCCTAGGTGTTGTTGGGGATACATGGTGATGTACTTGCATATGTAAAGTGTGTGCCTCCTCACTGGGGTATCTCCCTAACCCCTCCTCAAAAGAATTCTAAACACAGCAACCATAGTAACTTTTAAAATATGACATTTTAGAATAAAGTCAAAAGATTTCACTTAAAAAAATTCAGGGGTCTACTATTCTCTTGAGAAAATATGCCCTAATTTCTTAAAAACAGACTCCTTTATCCCTATCTGGTGGGTCTTCTAAAACATTATATATCTAGAACAATTTCTGGACTCTATGAATACCCCCAGTTAGTACAACACAGCCCATAACCTAAAATGCACTTATAGAACTTATTCAGGAGTTTAACGCTAACTGTATTACCTGTTATTTTCGTTTATAAGATATTCAAAGTAATTTGATCTGAACACACCCTGTGCCTACAATATTGGCCCAATTTCTTGTTCTTGAGATTAATTTCACACTTCCCCTCTCCATACTCTATACTCACCTAGACTAGGTCACACTTTTGCCTATAGGAGTTAAGATCATCTGCATGTGAACTTCCCAAGTGGCAGAATCTCAACAGCATCTCATCACCCAGGAGCTCATCCTCAGCTGCTTATTCTTGGCCCAAACTCATGTATTTAGACAGAACAAGTTCCTTAAAATACAGTGAACATACTCAGAAAGATAAATATGTAGAGGGAAGATTAGAGTGCATATACATTTCAAGGAAATAATTAATCTAGGCTTTGTAGTCTTTGTAATTCTGAACTGCTATGTCTAGCTCTGTCTCCATCTGTGCCTCTGTCTCTCCATACATAGATCTGTACATGTCCTCCCAAGTTAGCAGTTCCTGTTGGCTCAGACAAGACAGGGTCATCATGACTCTTAACACAATTTTGTTCTAAAGAACAGACTGACCACTCTCTGAACAATGATTCCCAGTGAAAAATCAAAAGCTCACGAGGGTCATTTCTTCCTATAATCAATTCCACTAAATACCCTGAGTGAGTTTCTCACTTCACAGACCATTTTCATGTTCCTTTTTGTGACCAGGTGAATATCAGTCTCCCAGGAAGGTGATAATACACTGTTCATCCGTTGTACTGTGCACAGCATGAACTACTAATACATTTCCTGTAAATTTTCATCATCCCTTTTAAACCTTTACTTTCTCGGGGTGGTGTGTATGTGGTACTGCTGAGCTGTCAAAGACTGTCCCTAGAAAGCTTCTCATTTTCTTTTTAGTGCCAGTTCTTAAAAAGTCACAAAATAAATTACAACCATAAAATCATAATAGCTAACAGAAAAATTTGTTAGCTATTATAATAGTTAACAGGAAAATGTGTGATCTTCCAGGATCACAGCTGCCACAGCTCACACTCACCCACACCACATTACTAACTACTCATCTCCCCTGCATATGGTAGGTTCACAGATTTGGGAAGACGGGCTCTAGGACCCTGGAGTCCAGCACTGCACATGTGAGAGCACAGTCTGGGGGTGGGGGGAGAGGGGGGTTCTAGGACATGTGAGGACACAGGCTTGGGGAAGAGGGTTCTAGGACCCAGGAGTTCAGCACTGCACACAGTGGGGGGAACAAGCTTGAGGAAGAGGGCTCTAGGACCCAGGAGTCCAGCATGCCCATTCCATCACTTTCCCCACCCACAGACCTCTTCAGACATCTGCCCCACCCAAACTCCACATGCCAAGGGCATCAAAGATGTAGTTTGTCTAATTCAATACACAACTTTCAACTATTATCTTTGCTGAGCCCGCAGGGAGAATATATCACTCTTTGTTACTTTTTTTCTCTATTCTAGGAGAAAAACACTCTCATCCATTGGTGCCAAAAGATCTCCCCCATGACCTGATTTTCATTTCAGTCCTTTCTGATTCTACTCCCCTAGCTTGAATTCAATTACTTTTCTTTTTTCACCTTATTTCTTTATTTTAGGCACTGTGATTTACAATACTTTTAAAGGTAGGGTTTCATACTCAAAGTCCCAGAACCACAATCTCCACCAGAGTATCTGCTCCCCACCAACACTGTCCCCCATCACATCCTATGCACTAAATCCCCCACCAACTGAAAACCAGTTTCTGTTGCCTTTGGACACACCAGAGGTGCTCAGAGTACCATGTGCAGATAGGACTGAACTCAGCCTCCTGGCTGTAAAACAGTTAGCTATCTCTCCACTCTATAGATGCATCAGGTACTTTTTTTGACATAAGAAAAATTTAAGGGCGCTTCCGGGAATGTCTGCAATCTCCCCCACAAGTGTGTGTGATCTTTGAGTCTCCGAGGACCAAATCAGACCCAGGGAAAAGTGGAACTTCCATCAACAGGAACCAAGGCAAACTGCCTTGGTTTCACCCCGACCCCTTGGGGCCTTGCGCTTCCGGGAACGTCTGCAATCTCCCCTACAGGTGTGTGTGTGTGTGTGTGTGTGTGTGTGTGTGTGTGTGTGTGTGTGTGTGTGTGATCCTTGCATCTCCACGGACCAACTCAGTCCCAGGGAAAAGCGGAACTTCCATCAACGAGACCCAAGGCAAACTGCCTTGGTTTCGCCTGGAACCCTTGGGCCCTGCATTTCCGGGGCGTCTGCAATCTCCCCCACAGGTGTGTGTGTGATCCTTGCGGACCAAATCAGACCCAGGGAAAAGCGGAACTTCTATCAACGGGAAGCAAAGCAAACTGCCTTGGTTTCACCCCGGACCCCTTGGGCCCTGTGCTTCCAGGAACATCTGCAATCTCCCCCACAGGTGTGTGTGTGATCCCTTGCATCTCTGCGGACTAAATCAGACCCAGGGAACAGGCCAGAACCCTACACCCACATTCCAAAACCAAAACCAAGCAGGCGCTAGTGTATGCAGCGAGATCCTCTTACTACCTATGTTGCATGTGGTACCAGTGATCCTTTGTTCCTACATCCCTTGCCACCCACCCAAACTCTGCAAATAACCCAGACACCTACTAACTGTACTATCTAGTCACCCAAGAACTCACATTTGAAACCTACAATAGTCATAATGGTAAGCAGCGCAAAATTCCAACAAGCTCTGTGAGTGAAGTCACTAGTCCAGATGAGCCAAGCAATACCAATGAGTCGTATAACCTCTCTGATAATGAATTTTGAAAGAATTGTTAAGGATTCATAGAAGAATTGTTAAGGATTCAAAGAAGCAATGGGATGCAAAATCAATAAAATACAAGAGGAAATGAGAGAAGTGAGGAAAACACAAATGGAAATGACAGATATTAAAAATGAGGTAAATGAAATGAAAAACACAGTGGAAGGTCATCATAGCAGAATAATAGCTACTGAAGAAAGAATTAGTTATCGAAGACGAGTTCCAAAGATTCTCTACACAACACCAGAAGATAAAAAAAAGACTCACAATTACCGAACAGACAACAGGAGATAATCGGGATGAAGCCAGAAGAAACAACATTCGGATCATTGGGGTCCCAGAAGGGCAAGAAGAAACTGTCAAAGCCATCATTGCTGAGAAGTTCCCAGAACAAAAGAATGCTTGCCTCAAGATCCAGGAGGCCCGTAGGATACCAGCTAAAAGAAACCCCAACAAGAATACTCCAAGACACATCTTAATTAAAATGACAAAAACTATAGAGATAGAATACTGAAAGCAGCAAGAACAAAGAAGGAAATCAAATAAAGCGGAACATCCCTAGGATATACAGCAGACTTCTCTGATGAAACACTCCAAGCCCGAAAACAATGGTGGGATATTTTGAAAAGGCTCAATGAACTGCAGGCCTCACCAAGAATTCTTTACCCGGCCAGACTCACATTCAGATATGAAGGAAAGATACACAGCTTCATGGATAAGCAACAGCTCAGGAACTTCAAGGACTCAAAACAACTTTAAAAGAAGGAGTGAAGGGTCTACTGTAATACGACCAAACCCAAAAGCACAACAAGCACAAACAGAAAGATGGCACAAAATCCGATGACAATAATCTCTCTCTCAATGTCAATGGTCTAAATGCATCAACTAAGAGACACAGAGTGACAAAATGGATTAAAAAAATTGAACCCAACATTATGCTGTCTACAAAAAACGCATCTGAATAATCAGAACAAACACAGACTCAAAATCAAAGGTTGGAAGACCATTCTCCACACAAACAACTCCTCCAAAAGGCTGATGTGGCCATATTAGTATCAGATAATATAGATTTCAGGCTGAAAAATTTAGAAGTGACAACGAAGGCCATTTTTTATTACTTAAGGGGTATGTACACCAGGAAGAAATTACACTACTAAACATATATGCACCCAACGAGGGGCCAGCAAAATACATAAAAAAAAATGCTAAGAGACCTCAAAGAAGACATTAACAGTAGCACAATAATAGTTGGAGACTTCAACACTGATCTATCAACTATGGATAGATCAACTATGGATTTGATCTATCAACTATGGATAGATCAACAAGTCTGAAACTATGGATAGATCAACAAGTCTGAAACTATGGATAGATCAACAAGTCTGAAACTCACCAAAGAAATATTGGCCCTAAAGGAAGAAATTGAAGAAAGAGAGCTAGTGGATAATAAAGGGCTTTTCATGCCAAAAATGCTGAATACACATTTTTCTTTAGTGCACATGGAACATAATCCAAGATAAAACAAATGCTGAGCCACAAAGCATACCTCAATAAAATAAAAAGGTAGAAATTGTGTCAGCTATCTTTTCAGACCATGATGCACTGAAAATGGAAGTTAACCATACACAGAAACGGGGAGTCAAACCAAACACCTGGAAACTGAAAAGCTCACTCCTGAACAACAAATGGGTCAGAGAAGAAATCAAACAGGAAATCCAAAGATTTCTGGAAACAAATGAAAATGAAGACACCAACTATAAGAACTTGTGGGACACGGCAAAAGCCGTGTTAAGAGGGAAGTTTATAGCTCTGCAAGCATTCATCAGGAAATAAGAAAGGGCCCACATAAATAACCTGACTATACAGCTGAAGACATTAGAAAAAGACCAACAAAAGGGGCCAACCCAGTCAGAAAAAAGGAAATAATAAAACTTAGAGTGAAAATCAATGAGTTGGAAACCAAAAAAAAAACAATCCAAAAGATTAATGAGAACCAAGAGCTGGTTCTTTGAAAAAATAAACAAGATTGAAAAACCATTGGCAAGACTTGTAAGGACAGGGAAAGAGAGAACCCAAATAAACAGAATCAGAAATAAAAAGGGTGACATCACAACAGAAACCACAGAAATCCAAAAGATTATCAGAGATTACTTTGAGAGCCTGTATGCCTTGAAACATGAGAATCTAGAAGAAATGGATAAATTCCTGAAGTCCTATAACCTCCTATAGCAGAAACAAGAAGACCTCT
>JAJIBD010027143.1:0-40635 GCA_021461705.1 Cryptotis parvus | reverse complement strand
TTACTACCTATCTTGCATGAGGTACCAAAGTGAACCTTGGTTCCTACATCCTTTGCTACCCACCCAAACTCTGCAAACAGACCAGAGCACCTACTAACTGTACTATCTAGTCACCCAAGAACTCACATTTGCAACCCTACAATAGTCATAATGGTAAAGCAACGCAAAATTCCATCAAGCTCTGTGAGTGAAGTCACTAGTCCAGATGAGGGCCAAGCAATACCAATGGAGTTGTATAACCTCTCTGATAAGGATTTTGGAAAGAATTGTTAAGGATTCATAGGAATTCAAAGGAGCAATGGAATGCAAAATCAATAAAATACAAGAGGACATGAGAGAAGAAGTGAGGAAAATGCAAATGGAAATGACAGATATTAAAAATGAGGTAAATGAAATGGAAAAACACAGTGGAAGGCCATCATAGCGGAATAATAGCTACTGAAGAAAGAATTAGTGATCTCGAAGACGGAGTTCCAAAGATTCTCTACACAACACCAGAAGATAGAAAAAAGACTCACAATTACCGAACAGACAACAAGAGATAATCGGGATGAAGCCAGAAGAAACAACATACGGATCATTGGGGTCCCAGAAGGGCAAGAAGAAAACCTGATGAAGAAGAAACTGTCAAAGCCATAATTGCTGAGAAGTTCCCGGAACTAAGAAGAAGCTTGCCTCAAGATCCAGGAGGCCCGTAGGATACCAGCTAAAAAGAAACCCCAACAAGAATACTCCAAGACACATCTTAATAAGAATGACAAAAACTATAGATAGAGATAGAATACTGAAAGCAGCAAGATCAAAAAAGGAAATCACATACAGAGGAACATCTCTAAGATTTACAGCAGACTTCTCTGATGAAACACTCCGAGCCGGAAAACAATGGTGGGATATTGTGAAAAGGGCTCAATGAACTGCAGGCCTCACCAAGAATTCTTTACCCAGGCCAGACTCACATTCAGATATGAAGGAAAGATACACAACTTCATGGATAAGCAACAACTCAGGAACTTCATGGACTCAAAACCAACTTTAAAAAGAAGGACTGAAGGGTCTACTGTAATACGACCAAACCCATAAGCACAACAAGCACAAACAGAAAAGATGGCACAAAATCCGATGACAATAATCTCTCTCAATGTCAATGGTCTAAATGCACCAATTAAGAGACACAGAGTGACAAAATGGATTAAAAAATTGAACCCAACATTCTGCTGTCTACAAGAAACGCATCTGAATAATCAGAACAAACACAGACTCAAAGTCAAAGGTTGGAAGACCATTCTCCATGCAAACAACTCCTCCAAAAAGGCTGGTGTGGCCATATTAGTATCAGATAATATAGACTTCAGGCTGAAAAAGGTTAGAAGGGACAACGAAGGCCATTTCTTATTAATTAAGGGGTATGTACACCAGGAAGAAATTACACTACTAAACATATATGCACCCAACGAGGGGTCAGCAAAATACATAAAACAACTGCTAAGAGACCTCAAAGAAGACATTAACAGTAGCACAATAATAGTTGGAGACTTCAACACTGCTCTATCAACGATGGATAGATCAACAAGACTGAAACTCACCAAGGAAATATTGGCCCTGAAGGAAGAAATGGAAGAAAGAGAGCTAGTGGATATATACAGGGGCTTTTCATGCCAAAAAAAGCTGAATACACATTTTTCTCTAGTGCACATGGAACATTCTCCAAGATAGACCACATGCTGAGCCACAAAGCATACCTCAATAAAATTAAAAAGATAGAAATTGTGTCAGCTATCTTTTCAGACCATGATGCACTGAAAATGGAAGTTAACCGTACACAGAAACAGGGAGTCAAACCAAACACCTGGAAACTGAACAGCTCACTCCTGAACAACAAATGGGTCATAGAAGAAATCAAACAGGAAATCCAAAAGATTTCTGGAAACAAATGAAAATGAAGACACCAACTATAAGAACTTGTGGGACACGGCAAAAGCCGTGTTAAGAGGGAAGTTTATAGCTCTGCAAGCATTCATCAGGAAACAAGAAAGGGCCCACATAAATAACCTGACTACACAGCTGAAGACATTAGAAAAAAACCAACAAAAGGAGCCCAACCCAGGCAGAAAAAAAAGGAAATAATAAAACTTAGAGAGGAGAAATCAATGAGTTGGAAACCAAAAAACAAATCCAAAAGATTAATGAAACCAAGAGCTGGTTTTTTTGAAAAAATAAACAAGATTGACAAACCATTGGCAAGACTTGTAAGGACAGGGAAAGAGAGGACCCAAATAAACAGAATCAGAAATAAAAATGGTGACATCACAACAGAAACCACAGAAATCCAAAAGATCATCAGAGATTACTTTGAGAGCCTGTATGCCGTGAAACATGAGAATCTAGAAGAAATGGATCAATTCCTGAAGTCCTATAACCTCCCACGGCTGAAACAAGAAGACCTCCAATACCTGAATAAGCCTATCACCATTGAGGAAATAGAAACAGTAATTAAAAAGTCTGCCCAAACACAAAAGCCCAGGTCCAGACGGATTCCCTAGTGAACTCTACCAAACCTTTAAGGAGGGACCTACTGCCAGTCCTTTTCAAGCTCTTCCAGGAAATAGAAGAAACAGAAACACTCCCAAACAGCTTCTACGAGGCACATATCACCCCTGATACCCAAAGCAGGGAGAGACAACACAAAGAAAGAAAACTACAGACCAATATCCCTGATGAACACGGATGCTAAGATCTTCAACAAAATACTAGCAAACAGAATCCAAAGACTCATCAAGAAGATTATACATCATGACCAAGTAGGATTCATCCCGGGAATGCAAGGATGGTTCAACATTCGCAAGTCAATCAACATAATACATCATATCAATAAAAAAAAAAAATAAAAACCATATGATCCTATCAATAGACGCAGAGAAAGCATTTGACAAGATCCAGCACCCGTTCATGATTAAAACCCTCCAGAAAATGGGAATTGAAGGGACTTTCCTCAAGATAGTTACAGCCATCTACCAAAAGCCCACAGCGAGCATCATTCTAAATGGGGAAAAGTTGAAAGCCTCCCCCTGAGATCAGGGACAAGACAAGGTTGCGCCACTCTCACCTCTTTTATTCAATATAGTACTGGAAGTACTTGCCATAGCAATCAGAGAAGAAAAAGGACATCAAGGGCATCCAGATAGGCAAGGAAGAAGTCAAGCTATCATTATTTGCAGATGACATGATATTATACCTAGAGAACCTAAACTCTCTACCAAAAAACTCCTAGAAACAATAGGCGCATATAGTAGAGTGGCAGGATACAAAATCAACACCCAAAAGTCGGTGGCTTTCCTATATACAAATAACGAAAGAGAAGAAAGGGATATTAAGGAAACAATTCCATTCACAATTGTGCCACAGAAAATCAAATACCTAGGAATCAACTTACCCAAGTGTGTAAAGGACCTGTACAAAGAAAACTACAAGACACTGCTCCAAGAGATAAAAGAGGACACAAGGAAATGGAAACACATTCCCTGCTCATGGATGGGGAGAATCAGCATTGTCAAAATGGTAATACTCCCTAGAGCTCTGTACAGATTCAATGCAGTCCCTATAAGGATACCCATGACATTCTTCAAAGAAATTGACCAAGCGCTCCTGAAATTTGTATGGAACAATAAACCCCCAAGGATAGCTAAAGCAATCCTCGGGAAAAAGAAGATGGGAGGCATCACCTTTCCCAACTTCAAACTGTACTACAAGGCAGTAGTAATTAAAACAGCATGGTATTGGAATAAAAACAGACCTGTGGACCTATGGAATAGAATTGAGTATCCTGACACCCAACCTCAAACACATGATCATTTAATCTTTGATAAAGGTGCAATGAGTCTAAAATGGAGTAAGGAAAGCCTCTTCAACAAGTGGTGTTGGGAAAACTGGGCAGCGACATGTAAAAAAATGAATTTGGACCTGTGTCTAACACCATGCACAAAAATCAGATCAAAATGGATTAAAGATCTCAATATCAGACTTGAATCCATAAAGTACATTGAAGAAAATATAGGAAAAACCCTCCACGACATTGAAGCTAAAGGCATCTTCAAGGTGAAACATCACTAACAAAGCAACTAGAAGAAAAGATAAACATATGGGACTACATGAAACTAAAAAGCTTCTGCACCTCAAAAGAAACAGTGACTAAGATACAAAAGCAGTCCACAGAATGGGAAAGAATATTCACCCAATACCCATCTGATAAGGGGTTAATATCCAGGATATATCAGGCACTGGTAGAACTTTACAAGAAGAAAACAAACAACCCCATCAAAAAATGGGGAGAAGAAATGAACAGAAACTTCAGCAAGGAAGAAATTCGAATGGCCAAAAAACATATGAAAAAATGCTCATCATCACTAATCATCAGAGAGATGCAAATCAAAACAACAATGAGATACCACTTTACACCACAGAGACTGGCACATATTCAAAGAGCAAGAACAACAAGTGCTGGCGTGGATGTGGGGGAAAGGGGACACTCATCCATTGTTGGTGGGAATGCCGGCTGGTACAGCCTTTCTGGAAAACAATATGGACATTCCTCCAAAGACTAGAAATTGAACTCCCATTTGACCCAGCCATACCACTCCTGGGAATCTACTCTGGGAAACCAAAAATATGCAGCGGAAACACCATCCCTACTTTTATGTTCATAGCAGATTATTCACAATAGCCAGAATCTGGAAGCAACCAGAGTGCCCGAAAATCGATGACTGGATAAAGAAGCTTTTGGTACATCTACACAATGGAATACTATGCAGCTGTTAGGAAAAATGAAGTTATAAAATTTGCCTATAATAAAGAAAAAATTGGTTGGGGGGGAGGAAGAGAAAGAGAGAGAAGGAAAGAAAAAAGAAAGGAGGAGGGCGGGGGAGGGGAGGGGGGAGATGAGTGGGGGGTGCGAAAAGAAAAAAATATTAATATATCTGAATGAAAAAAAAAAATAAAAAATTGCTATAAATGGATGGACATGGAGAAGGTTATGTTGAGCGAAATTAGCCAGAAGGAGAGAACAGATACAGGAAGGCTGCATTTATCTGCATAACATAAATATATATATGTACATATTATGATACCAATATCCAAGGTCAAGTGAAACATATATCAGGAGGTCTTGTCAAAGGTGGAAATGATCACAAACGTGTGGGAGTCAGAGGCTAGGTAAGACAGAAAATGGAACAGTGTGCTAACAATTGTCGAGGGTACTAATGCCAACCTAGAACTGAGCATTAAATAGAGGCAAAAGGATAAACATGACAACCCTTTTAATGTATGTTCTGTAATCCATAGTCTGGAAGGGAAGGAAAAGAGAAAGAGAGAGAAAGGGAAAGAAATAAAGAACCTGCCATGGAGGCGGGCTGGGGGAGGAAGGGAACTGGGGGCGTTGGTGGTGGGAGATGGGCACTGGTGGAGGGGTGGGTGCTGGAACACTGTATGACCAAAACCCAAATATGAACTTTTTAATTGTATATCTTTGTAATTGTGTAAAAATAAAAAAATTAAAAAAAAAAGATTATAGGAAGGATCATACTAGTTTGCCCTCATGCAGGCAAGTGTGACCCTTTCAGTATACAGAAGATCGAGATATTCAGAATCACCCTGGTGCAGATAATAAATAAATATGACCTTGTGGGTACCATCTAGAATACATGAAGCCCATGAATTAAGATGTATTACTTTTATCTGAGCCCCCCCCCACCTTTCTCTCTCTCCAGTGTTTTACATAAGAGATAATCTCAGAGGAAGGGATTAGTCCTTGGCATACCCTTTGTTTATACCTGTAATAGGTTGTGGCACAACCCTTCTACACTGCTTAGGGTTCTTTGTTGACAGGACCCTCCCCTGTCAACAGCTATGATTACTTTGGTGTGTATAAGGGGACTGACTTGAGGCACTCACTCACCTTTTTCCTTCTTCTCTTCTCTTCTCCTTTTGGGGGTAGGACTCCTCTCCGGTGAGATACTCTCTCTCTTTGGTGGGAGACTTGGGCTCTCTTGTATGGTCTAAGTTCTGACCAGAGCTAGAGTTATTTCATTATATTGGATTGCAGTGGTAGAACTTTGCGCACTATTAAAAGTCTTTTTTGGAACTGCCCTGGACTCGTGAGTTTTCATCCATTCCCCGTCGGCCTCGGAGGTAGAAGAGAACTTCGGTCCGATACTGTCGGGGGACCCCAGCAGCTCCTGGACACTTGGTGATCTTCTTAAGCAACTTTGCCATCAGATTTGCCCACGATCCTACTGGGCTGGCTGTGCTATGACATTTGGTGGGGCGCCTGGCCCCCGTAGAACTGGAATGATTTGGGGGCTTGGCAGTCTGATGAGGTTCATTTGTGGAGCTGGGCCATTTCTATGTGTGAGGGTGTAGGGGGTGTGGTGTGGGCTGCTGTGCCTCCAGGCAGGGAATCTGCCCAAGCTTACTCTGAGAAGGCCCCAGAGTGGTCAGCGTGGACAGTCGGCCTGGGAAGATTCAGCAAATCATCATCTCCTTTTCACGATTGTTTTGAAGCTGGGCCGTTTGTCTGCTGGCAGGACGGCACCAGGATGGCTTTGCTCTCTCTTCATTGTTCTCACCCCTCGGTGTCTTGGCAGCACCTGTGCGGGCCTCCTTGTGCCTGGGTTCTAAGGTCCCCAGGCTCTCAGCAGCGCAACACCACAAACAAGTGTCAGACAGAGATGTTGGGCTCAGACTCTTGTTTGCTTCCTTTGGCATCTGCCCCTTCCTCTGAGAGTTGTAGGCAGCTCCTGGATAATGATGGCATGCAGACTCATTTCCTAAATACTTTACCTCCCTTTTTACACGGTTTTCATGGGAGCACACATCTTCCACAAACAACTCTATCGCAGGGAGGAAAGGAAGTCTGGATTCCAAGTGAAAAGTGATGCCTGCACACTGATGATTCCCACTGGATGGGAACTTAAACCATGTTGGTTTCTGAGCAGCTGGACCCTGAGGTGTAGAGTGGGTCTCCAGAGAGCACCACTTTCCTTGAAGCCTCTGAACCAGGACAGCCACGGGGAAGAGAAGCGAGCGGGTGGGCTGAGACATAAACTACAGAAGAGTGCAGTGGTTCATGTCATCAGCTTGTGGGCACCTGTAGGGGCGCAGGAGCTAGAACAAGGAATGATGGAGGCCAGAGCCATGGGTACAGACTAGGACTGCATTCTGGCCAGAGTTTGTCTCCGTGGACCTGGACAGCGCTTGTTATCTGAGAGGCCTCCTTGCTCATTCCAAAACCGGCCATTCTCATCTTTTACCCTGAACCTGACATTCTGGAATAGTCTGTTCTCTGTTTTCTAATATTTTCCTTGCATATTATCCTTATCTTCTCTTGTAAACTTCCACCACATCTAACATATTATCTCAGCTAAGTATTATCTCCACAATATCGTTTCCTAAAATAATACTTCCGATAAAGCTTGGACTTTTCTGCTATTTGTCAGCATGACCTCTAATGGCACCTAATTGTAGAAAAAAATTGTTAAGTAAATTGGTTTATTTTCTGTAATCTGCCTCCCTGTATGGAATATAATTTCTTTTATGAACGGAATCAGTCTCTCTAATTTGTTTCTAAATGAACATAGACCAGGCTTGAGTCTGGAAGCATGATATTTGATTATCATTTGATAATGAAAAACTGGATGAATGCCGTTGAAGCCCATGAGAATCTGAACAGTTACTAATAGCCATAGTTGATGCAGAGAAGCGCTGCTTGCCTGAAGTGCAGATAGACATGAATAATGAGGCTTTACTTTGATGAAAATAAAGGAAGAGATTTCCTTTCCTGCTCCTTCTTACACCATTACATTTAGAATCTTATAAATGTTTTTTCTGTCTTTTCCCACATGTATATGCACATTTTTAGCAGTTTAATGTGTCTCTTGCTGACCTTGTTAGTAGGAAGTCACATTCCCAAGGACCTGGAGCTGTCTCTGAAATATAAGACAAAGAGAATAGTCCCCCCTATTGTCATCGTCTAGTTTCTTGGGGGAGGATAAGAGATGAATTTGAGTGGGAGGTATTGAGTGGAGGGTGTTGCTCCCATATGAAGAACTCTCTTCTCATTAACGTAGAAGTTCATTTTTCCCTTGGTATGAGACCAGGACTTAATACATATAGGTCATTGCCAGGTCAATTCAGATGGACTCTGTGGACAAAGGGGCTTATCTATAATGTGTGAACCTGCTTACACAAGAACATGTATAGAATGGGTTGGGCCTGTGTGATCCCAAAGTATAAGACTTCTGTTTTCATTTTATTTTGGCAATACCTGGCAATGCTCAGGGGTTACTCTGCCTCTGCAGTCAGGAATTGCTCCTCACAGTGCTTAGGGGGACCATATGGGATGCCGGGATCGAACCCTAGGTTGATTGTGTGCAAGGCAAGTGTCCTACCCACTGTGCTATCACTCTGTCTCCTGCTTTTATAATCTTACATGTGATTGGCAACACATTCTGGGTTAATGCTTCTTCAATCTTGAACTGCTTTCTTTCTCTTTCTATCACCCTCTTTCTTTTCCTTCCTTCCTTCCTTCCTTCCTTCCTTCCTTCCTTCCTTCCTTCCTTCCTTCCTTCCTTTCTTCCTTCCTTCCTTCCTTCCTTCCTTCCTTCCTTCCTTCCTTCCTTCTTTCTTTCTTTCTTTCTTTCTTTCTTTCTTTCTTGCTTTCTTCTCTTTCTTTTCTTTCTCTCTCTACCTCCCTCCTTTTCTCCTTACTGTCGTCCTTTGTCTTTGCTTTTTTTTTTCCCCCCCAAATTTTATTACACCATTTTAGACATACAATTGCAAGATGCTCATGCAGAGTTCTGGTTCCACAGCGTTCCAACACCCAAACCTCCACCCAAAGCATCTCCCATCACCAATGTCCCCACCTCCCTCCCCTTCCTCACCTCAACTACTTGGTGGGTTCTGCATGTCCTCTCTCTCCTCCCTATCTCTCCCTCCCGTCAAAATTTCCTGCACATCGTGGAATGCAGTGGATTAAAGAACATCCCTGTTTCCACTATTTTTGATGAACCACGTGCCGCAAGCTGCCGCACGACCTGGGCTCAAACTGATTTTTGCTCTGTCAGTCTGGTCGTGAGGCAGTGTTCCAGCATCCGGACAGCAAAGGTGGTGGCTAGTGTGGTGGGCGAGTCTCATCCGGCTGCTTCCGGGCCCCCGGAGGGCAATGGGCCACTCCCAAAACCCATCTGCCCACCGAGAGCTCCATGGTCAGCTTAGCCGGGGAAGCGGAGTTCAGCTTCCCCTGTCTTTGCTTTCTTGCTTTCTTTCCTTTTCTTCCCTGGGTGGCGGGTTTAAGTCACAACCAGTAGGGCTACTTTCAGCTCTGTGCTCACAGACTGTATTTGGCTCCAGTGCTCATGGTTCTCTCACCTTTACCTCTCCATGCTCTCGGGGCTGCCTCAGAAGATGAGGTCTGTCTTCTCCTCCACTTGTGGTTCTCATCATGGCTTCTGGACCAGGACTAGATTCCAGCTCAGCAGAGCCCTGTAGGAAAGAGCCTGTTGGCCATCTGAGTTGCTTGATGTGTCTAATTTGTGTGGCAGGCTGGGGAGGGGGGAATGGTTGAGTTTAGACCTGCTATGCACTGTGCAGCTGGGCACAAAGTGTTGGTTGATTTGGAGGAACTTGCAATAGTTCAGAATGTGACTTCCTTTTTCTGGGAGGTGATTTGGGCCTCATTCTGCTGTTTTCCTGGCTTTCCCTTGCTTTTGTGCTCAGGGATCACTCCTGTGAGACTCAGTGCACCTTATAGCATGCAGAGTCAAACCCAGGTAAGTCACATACAAGACATCCACCAGTCCACTGATTCTCCAGACCCAAGACTGTGGCTTCTTCTTAGGACACTGGTTCTTGCCCCTATGGGAGGACCCTGGAGATATGACCTCATGATACCACAGTAAACAACGTGGAGATGCTAGAACTGTTTTGGCAAATTCTGAAGGGCAGACTATCAGCAGAGGGACATGCAAAAATTAAATAATTATGTGAGTCCTGAGAACCCCCTGGAATGGTCCTGACATCTAGAGTATCGCTGTCCTGGAGAGGTCCCAGAAGACCTTCCTGTAACATAGCACAGAGGGCCTTTGGCAGGGGTGGCTCCAGCACTGCTGAGGGGCAAACTGTGAGCTTCCTTCCTCCTGAACTCTCCTCCCTAAAGGACCTGGAAGAGCAGGAGAGGGACTCCATAAGTGGCTCCCTGCACCAGGAGAGGAGACAGAATTCCATGGAACCAGAACAGCTGGAAATGTATTACAGAGAAACAAGATGGGTGTGACATTAGAACTGTGATCTGAAGGCCTGAGTACGCGAGACTTGGGGTCAGTGGCCACTAGGCCCTTCCCTTGGGATGGGATTTGATGGGGACCAGGGATGACACTTCTGTGTCATCAAATGAAGTGAGGTGAGTAAGACAGCAGAGATTCCTGGGAAGACAGATAGCAGAAACTCTAAGTATTGGTCTCTGCCCCTAGTTCCTGGCACACAGCTCCCCAAGCCCTTGGAAATCCCTTAGCGAGAGGTGCCTCGGGAACAACTTTTGTCTATTGAAGCGACCCTGAGGGGCTGGGCTCCTGCATGGATCCCGGATGGGGTCTGGCAGCAGAAAGATCAAACCATGATTGCAAGGTGGGAGTTTCCAGCCACGGCCCCTTACCCCATTCATCAGAGGGGAGGGAAGCTGGAAATGGAGCTAATGTCTGATCCGGCCCACAGGAACCCCTCACGGCCCCAAGAGCCCTCTTGTCAGCAGGGGCTCGGTACCCACAGGCTGCTGCACCCCAGCTGCACTGGGACAGGAGCGCCCTCAGTCAGCCCCTCAGACCTCCCCTGTGCATGTCTTCTTGGGATACTTAATAAACTGGCCAACATCAGGAGGTCTTATCAAAGGTGGAAATTAGCACAAGCGTGTGGGGAATCAAAGGCTAGGTTAGACAGAGAATGGAACAGTGTGCCAATAATTGTCGAAAGTGCTAATACCAACCTAGAACTGAGCATTAAATACAGGCAAAAAGATACACATGACATCATTTTAATGTATTTATTGTAATCCACAATGTGGAAGGGAAGGAAAAGAGAAAGAGATAGAAAGACTAAGAAAGAACCTTCCATAGAGGCAGACTAGGGGAGGTGGGAGGGAATTGGGGACATTGGTGGTGGGAAATGGGCACTGGTGGAGGGATGGGTGCTGGAACACTGTATGACTGAAACCCAAATATGAACATCTTATGAACATGTTTGTAATTGTGCATCTCACGGTGATATAATAAACTATTAAAAAAAAAAAAGAAACTGGCCAACATGTTTCCTGGGCCCTGTGAACTGCTCTAGATAATTGTCTGAACTTGAGGAGAGGAACATGGGACTCTTTCCTTTGTGGTCAAACAGGACTGAAGTTGTGGGTAACTTGGGGACCTGCTCATTGTGACTGGCCTTTGAAGTGGAGTGGGAGCAGGCTGGTGGGACTAAGCCCTTGGTTTATAGTATCTGACCATCTCCGGTGTCAGACTGAGTTAAACTGTGGATATCTGCCTGTTGTTGCCAAAGGTTGCAGAGTGAGGACAAGCCTTCCCTACATTTGGTGAGCAGGAAGAGAGTTCTGAGTGACTGGTGAAGGAGAGACCGTAGAAAACAAAGGTTTCCCATTACGGGGGACCAAGCAGAAAATTGTGGTCAGAACATGATATCTGAACCAGTGCACAGAGCTAATGTTGCTGAAGGGAGACCGGGAGCTCATGAGAATGGAACCACCAGGTCTGCTTGAAGCATAGAAAACATGTTCGCTGTGTCTCGGCGTAGGTCAGGAGGAGGGTTGTGCCTGCTCTGTCCAGAGCTGCTGCACATGGATGGTTCTATTATGGATTTAAGTCCTTCTATAGCAGTGTGGCAAAACAGAGACAAAAACAAAACTATAACCACCTCATACTAACTGGAGGCTTTTTGAGATCAGAGGATGCCTGATTCAAGTCCATTTTATATTAGATGTAAAGGCTCTGTGAATTCACCTGATGGTCATTTCTTTTTTTTTTTTGGGGGGGGGGGGGTTCTGTGGTCTTGGACTGTTGCTGAAACAAGATGAACCATGTAGGTGAGAGCCCCTAGTAGCCCTCACAGGACAGTTGCTCTGCACAATGTTCATCTCACAGGATCAGCGAATACAAGCCGCCAAGAGCCGTGGGGTTATTCATCTAATGAATGCACTGTCTTTCACTTCACTTAGGAAAGAGGATCAAAAGCAAATTTCAGTTACCAGGGAAACAAAGGCAATCACATTTTCAGTCTGTCCTAGGGATAGAACAACATTTCTGGTCTATGTCATAATAAAATAATAGGATATTGATGTTTCTGACATTCCTTTGCATTGATGGCATAAGGCTCACCAGATTTTATGAGAAGGTTGTAGAAAATCCTATGGATGATTTGTCAAAAAATACCCAGAAGGCAGGACAAACACAAATATCTTCCTTCTTTCATTTCTGAAATTGCAAGATAAGATTATCAACACAGCAACTTTTTCTCTCACTTCTGGGATTCTTCAAAATCTTGCTTCACTGAGGGCAGTGCTCTGCCACTGAGCTACATCCTTGACCCAAACGTGACCTCTTTTGCTAAGATTACACTGATGGCGAGGAAAAGTCTATTTTTTCTCCTATTTCCTCAGTAGCTCTATTAAGTACTATTTTTGTTTATTGTTCTGTTTTACTGTCTATGTAATAAATTTCTGGGCATCTAAGGTTTGTGAGGAAGTACACAGAATTACCCATTCAGGAACATTTTTGCTTCCAAGGAACCATAATTCTCTCTGGAAGGTGGGATTCTGGAAGGAATGATTCTCTCCACTGATTTACCGTGTCTGGGGACATCAGCTTCCCATCATTCTGGAAGTCACTGGAAAGTTTCTCTTCGAGGTAATTTTGACAGTCTCCCGGGCATTTTCCTCATCTAGGAGTAACTGTCTGCAATAATGAATACCCTGGACAAATCCTTTCAGAGAATTAGCGCGCTGTCCCCTTGCAGCCTCTAGCTTAGGAGCCGCTCTCTAGAGAGGAGAGTAGAGCCCCAGCTCTGGAGGGAGATGAGGTCAGAGGTCTCCAAAGTTATAAGGCAGCGGTAGCTGCTCCTTTCCCTGACAGACCAGCTGCCTCCCGGAGTTGCGACGCCAGCAGGTGAGGCCACTCAGCGGCGCTGTGAGTATTCCTGCATCTCAGGTGAGGGGAAATGTTTGAGGAGATATTAAAAACACTTAATTAGATATTTTAAATTTTTCAAAATTAGCTTGATGAAAATGTACATGTGTGTCTATAAAACATATACGTTCCAAAAATAGTAAACCAACGCATGTTGAAAGCTGAGGTGATAGTAGATTGTTTAAGTGGAAAAAGTACGCGCAACATACCAACCCAGATGAAGCCTGGATGAACTGATCACTTTCAGTGTGGACTTCAGGGACCTGGAAGTGGACCTCCTGGACTTCAGGAGGTCCCTGAAGTAGTGAAGAGGATCACCCTAAAACCTATATACTTGTCATATCTCAAAGACTACAAATTTCTGTGCAAGCAGGACACTGTAGGGCCCTTGGGTGGGAGTAACTCAGTAAATACTTTTAAATGTTTTAAATATATAATTTAATGTTTTAATTTACTTCACTACTTCAGGGACCTCCTAAAGTCCAGGGACCACACTGAAAGAGATCAGTTCATCCAGGCTTCATCTGGGTTAGTGCATATAACTAACAGTTATATTTGCTTTTTGGGTCAAAACCAGCAATGCTCAGGGGTTACTCCTGGTTCTGCACTCAGGAATTACTCTTGGTGGTGCTAGGGAGACTATATGGTATGCTGGGGATCAAACCTGGGTCCGGTCGCATGCGGGCAAATGCCTTACCCGCTGGACTATTGCTCCAGCCCGAGTATATTTTTTTGGGGGGGTTAGTATATTGCATGTACTTTTTCACTTAAACAATCTACTATCACCTCAGCTTTCAACATGTGTTGGTTTACTATTTTAGGAACATATATGTTTTGTAGTCACACATGTCCCTTTTACCAAGCTAATTTTGAAAATTATGCTTATACATTAATTTTTTTCATTAATGATTCTCTAATTTATTTTTTTTCAATTCTCTTATTTTTTGATTTGTGTCTACTAGTTTTTTGCTTGTTTTCTTTTTTTTCAAGTCTGTTTTCCTTCTCTGTGTTCGGGACACACCAGCGCTGCTCAGGGATGCTCCTGGCTCTGTGCTCAGCAATCACCCATAGTGGTGCTCAGAGCAATATAGGTGATGCCAGAGATTGACTGAGTTCAGTTGTGGCAAGGGAAGCATCTTACCCTTCCTAGCTCTCCAGCACTGAGGGGCTGAGGGGCCTCTCCCCTGCAGGAGGAGAGAGCTGTGTCCTGGGGATGGGAGAGAAGTGCTCTCGGCCCTTCCTCCCTCCATCGACCTCAGATACCAGTTTGTCTTTCAGACAAAGAGCAGTCTGAGATTATCTGCCTCCTCTCTCTGATAAAGCATGTGCTCCTATGATTTTCATCTGCAAAGATTAAGATTCTTAACCACATCTCAAGATATCAAAATAATTCAGTGAGAGACAGCAATGATTATGTGGATTATGTTTAGTATATATTAATAAACCTACTTTTCTTCTGGTCTCTGGCTGGTTGAACCGGATGGTCTGTTTTAGGGTTTGTGTGGGCAGGTGTGTGTGGAGGGATTTAGGCAGCATTCAGCAGCGTTCAGGCTCACTCCCTGTTCTGTGTTCAGCTCTCAGTTCTTGTGGTGCTTCAGGGATCATATGTGGTGCTGGCAAATCAAACCCTGGATCAAGAGCGTGTAAGTTAAGTGCTTTCTCCTCTTTACCATTGGTCTCACAACCTTCTTAAAAGTGAGAAGAGGTGGGAGCAATAGCACAACAGGTAGGGCACTTGTCTTGCACAGGACTGACCAGGGTTTGATTCCAGGAACCCATCTGGACTCCAGACAACTGGAGGGCTGATCTGTGAGCCCAGAGTCAGGAGGATGCCCTGAGGACTACCAGGTTTGGCAAAAAATAAAATAACAATAATAATATAATAAAAAAGTAAGAGCAAATAATTTAGGAAAACAGGATTCATTTGACTGCCTTTCAATATACTTACCACATTATTCGTTTGTTCTTTAGTTAAGTATTTGTGGGCCTGAAATAGAATCAGTCATTGTTAAATGTATGCATCTTGAACACATGAAATCATGAGCTAGGAGTATGGAGAGAAGAAAGTGATCACAGCCAGTGCTCTTATTAAGCCAAGTTTCCCACATCCCTCAGATTTGCCTCTGTTATGATATCTTTAACCCCTCTCATATCCTGAATGTAACCTCATTTTCTCTAAGTTCTAAGGGAGTCTAAGCTACTGCAACATTTAAAAGCCTTTACTGAGTTACTCCCACCCAAGGGCCCTACAGTGTCCTGCTTGCACAGAAATTTGTAGTCTTTGAGATATGACAAGTATATAGGTTTTAGGGTGATCCTCTTCCACTGACTTCAGGGACTTCCTGAAGTCCAGGGACCACACCGAAAGTGATCAGTTCTTCCAGGCTTCATCTGGGTTGGTATATCACATGTACTTTTCCACTTAAACAATCTATTATCACCCTCAGCTTTCACATGCGTTGGTCTACTATTTTAGGAACATATATGTCATATAGTCATACATGTCCCTTTTCACCAAGCTAAGTTTGAAAATTATGCTCATACACTAATTTTTTCATTAATGATTATTCTCTAATTTATTTTTAATTCTCTTATTTCTGATTTGTATCTATTAGTTTTTTGCTTGTTTTCTTTTTCTTCAACTCTGTTTTCCTTCTCTGTGTTCAGGACACACCAGCACTGCTCAGGGATGCGCCTGACTCTGTGCTCAGCAATCACCCATAGTGGTGCTCAGAGCAACATAGGTGATGCCAGAGATTGAGCTGAGTTCAGTTGTGGCAAGGGAAGCGTCTTACCCCTTGCTATCTCTCCAGCACTAACATTGATTTTTTAAAAAAATAATTTTATCATCCTAAATTTTCCTGTGTTACCTATAAAAATATTGTATTTTGCACACTAAATTTTCTAAATAAAAATTTGCTGATTGCGGCTGGAGTGATAGTACAGCAGGTAGGGCTTTTGCCTTGCTTGCAGCCAACCTAAGTTCGATTCCCAGCATCCTATATGGTCCCCCGTGCACCACCAAGAGTAATTCCTGAGTGCAGATCTAGACATAATTCCTGAGCATCGCTGGGTGTGACCCAAAATGAAAATAAATTTGCTGATTATGTTAAAATAATTAAAATCTTTCCATTACTGCACTTTGATGACATTCGCTCAGATGTTTTTCTTTTTTATTTCTCTGTATCTCAGGAGACAGTAATTTACTCAAAGTTCAGCTGATGCAGGAGCAAACTTCATTATTCTTCTCTAGTTGAATATGTGAAATAAAGGGTAAAAATTAAGAAATTCAAACAACTCCCTTTGATACATGCTTATTACCACTCCTAACCCAACGCATGTTTTTCTCCCCTGCTATTTTTTAATGTTCACATTCGGTTTCTCCATCAATTCCTTCATTTTTTAGATGAATTAATAAGTGAATTATAATATTCAGTTATGCAAGTTAGGACATCAGTGGTTGGATGGTTCAGAAAGCACTTTATGGTAAAATCACTTATATGGGACAAAGTCTGAAAGACTTGCTGAGAACTGATCGATTATGAAACTAAGTGCCCCCTGAGCATGCCGGGGTGTGACTCAAAAGCAAATAAATAAATAAATAAATAAATAAATGAATGAATGAATGAATAATTAAGTAAATAAATAAATGAGCGAATGAATGAGTAAATAAATAAATAGATAGATAAATAGATGGGCAGATAAATAGATAGATAGATAAATGAATGAATAAATAAATGCATAAATGAATGAATGAATAAATGCATAAATGAATGAATGAATAGATAAATGGCAAATAAATGAATAGATAAATAAGCAAATAAATAAATAAATAGACAAATAAATAAATAAATGAAAGAAACCAAGTGCTGGCCTACCTGTATTCTATTCCCCTCACCATATCTGGTTCCCCCAAATACTTAGGTCTGATACCTGAGTGCAGAGCCAGGAGCAAGTCTTGGGCATAGCTGGGCCTTTGTGGCCCCAAATAAAAACAAAATCAACAAAATTAAGAAGTCAAGTGCTTGGTTTGCTGAAATATTCCTTATTGGGTAGATTACACTGTAGTTTGCCTTTCTGGATATGCAAAGTGTATTTTATGGGTTTGGGGCATTACCTATGTCTCTCCCTCCTTCTGGGAATTGTTTGAAGCCATCTGAGATTCAGCTTTTCAACCTCTTGCCTTCAGAGCTTTTCCTCATTTGCTCTATAGCCCAGTCAAACAGCTCCTAGCTAACTTCTGTGTATACCTTCTGACACAGAGTCCCCCAGGGGAGACCCAACAAGTCAGCTCCTGTTGAGAGCTGTCTGCTTGCTCTCTTTGCTTAAGAGAGAAACTCCATGAATAGGCTCCCAGCTTTGCTGTTTTCTTATTCCCAAACCCCCCAGAGTACAGGCCTAATTGCAAGAAATGTTTTCAATCTCAAAACTGTTAAAGCATTATTTATGAAGATCTCTTCCTCTCTTTATATTTACTTTGAGATGGATGTTTTCCTTGGGTTCTAATCCTAAGCATTTTTATTTAAATTTGTTTCTAAAGACAAGTCATTATTTAACTTGGCTGCTTTTGTTATTCATACCTTTTTCTATTTTTTTCCTCTCCTTACATTGAAGAGAGCTGAAAAATAATAATAAAAATAAATGCTGTGATAACTATCTTCTAAGATATATTTCTGCCCAAGAGCTAGATTCTTCCCTTTTGGGGCAGGAGGGATGGTTTAGGGCATAATCTACTGTGTTCAGGGCTAACTCCTGAATCCGTGGCTGTGTCTCACGGATAACTCCTGGTAGTGCTCAGGGCACTCTCTGTGGTAACTGGGATTGAATCCAGACTGGCTGACTACAAGGCAAGTACCTGCCTTACCCACTATACTATCTCTGCGGTCCATTGTTCCTTACTTTTATCACTCTGTTATCACGAGATCTATCTAGTTTGGGAATAAACATAACATAGTCCCGTTTATGTTACACTGAATATACAATTGAATATAATTCTTGGCACCTGTTAATTTCTCATGATTAATAGTGAAATGAGTTTTATCAAGTCTTGATTTTATATGACAATTGAGAAGAATTGTAAAGAAATAAAGTAGCTACAGCTGGAGAGATATACAGCAGGTAAGGTACTCACCTTGTGCTCAACTGATCCTATTTCAATATTCAGCACTGCATATGGTCTCCTGAGCCGCAACTAGAGTGACCCTTGAGTTTTGAATCAGGAGTAAGCCCTGAGCACAATTGGGTGTGGCCCCAAACAAACATTGTAATAGACTGGAGAGATAGTATAGGTAGCCAACTGACACCAGGTTCACTCAGAAGAGAAAACACATTAAGGGCACTTGATGCTCCTACTTACTGATGGTATTCTACTTCTTTTAACCTAACTAAAAAGCTATTATCATCATCCCCTCTCCTCTTCTCTCCATCCAGTTCTCTCTTTCTTTCCACCTTCCCTGTCTCCCTGCTTCCCCTTGCTCAGCAGCAGCCCACTCCGACTCCTGACTCCTGTGAATCTATTCCATGAGCATAAAGGAACAAGGGGCCTGGGAGAAGGCGCAAAGTGCTGGAGCATGTGCCTTGCATCTGGAGCCCTGCATTCCGTCCCTGCGCCTGTGGACCCCAGCGCTGCAGGGAGTGACCCACAAACATCACTAACTGTGACCCCTGACCTCCCAAAGAATAAGGAAACAAGAAAAGCCAATAATATCTAGTTTTTTTAATACTTATTCAGAGATAATTTGTCTAGTAAAAGACTGTGGGTTATGAAAGTTAAAGACCCAAGAACCAGTTCAAATCCTCTCTGGTACTCATCAAGTTATGAATGTTGCCAATATTCTCATTTGACAATTTTTTTTTTCTTCTCAGTCACATGAGAGTAGTATTATGCCTAATCGATAATTTGGTAATCAAATTCATTATATAAAGTATTTTAAGAGAAAAAGAACAGGAAGGAAAGAATGAATGAAGAAAGGAAGAAAAGAAAACAAGAGTGAGAGAGTAAAGAAGGAAGAATCTAGAAGGATCTGTATCCAATCTTGTGTGTAAGTTTTTCTTTTCCTTCTTTTATTTATTGCATGTCACTCTCCTCGCTCCGGAGGAGTCTGCATACTCTTAGCTAATTATCATTTTGCTGTAACTTGCTGAGAGACAGTGTTTTCTTGTTTACTGTGTTAAAACAATAAAATAAGTGAGAAATTTTAAGTTTAGTTTTATTAATTTTTTATTGAATCACAGTAAAATACACAGTTTCAAATTTGTTCATGATTGGATTGCAGTCATATAATGTTCCAACATCAGTCCCTTCACCAGTGCACATTTCCCCTGACCAATGTTTCCAGTTTCCCTCCTATCCTCCAATGCCCCCCAACCTGACTCTCTGGCAGGCACCTCTCTCTCGCTATCTCTCTCTCTCCCCTCCTCCCTCTCTCTCTTTTCTCTCTTTCCTTTTTGGGCCTTATGATTTGCAATATAGATACTAAAATACTAAAAGGTCATCTGTATATCTCTTTACTTACTTTTTGGCACACAGTTCCTGTCTAAAATATAAGTGATTTTTTTTTTTTTTGGGGTCACACCCAGCGACACTCAGGGGTTTCTCCTGGCTCTGCACTCAGGAATTACTCCTGGCGGTGCTCGGGGGACCATATGGGACGCCAGAGATCGCACCGGGCGGCACAGGCCGGCCGCGTGCAAGGCAAACACCCTACCCACTGGGCTATCGCTCTGGCCCCTATAAGTGAATTTTTAATTTGATTTTATTTTTTTGCTTTTTGGGGTCACACCCAGCGACACTCAGGGGTTACTCCTGGCTCTTTGCTCAGGAATTAGTTTTGGCGGGGCTCCGGAGGACCATATTGGATGCCGGGGATAGAACTCTGGTGGCCGATGTGAGGCAAACGCCCTCCCTGCTGTGCTATCGCTCTGGCTCCTAATTTATGGGTTTTTTTTTTTTTTTTGGCTTTTTTGGGTCACACCCGGCAATGCTCAGGGCTTACTCCTGGCTCTGCACTCAGGAATTACTCCTGGCAGTGCTCGGGGACCATATGGGATGCCGGGATCAAACTCGGGCGGCATAGGCCAGCCGTGTGCAAGGCAAATGCCCTACCCTGCGACTATCGCCTCCGGCCCCCTAATTTATGTTTTTATCTATTTAATTTTATTTTTTGGAGTACATGGTGTAGGCAGCATTTAAAAATTTTTCTTCTTTTTTTAAAGATTGAATCGTATTGAGATACACAGTTACAAAGTTGTTCCTGATTGGGTTTCAGTCATACAATGTTCCATCACCCGCCCTTCACCAGTGCACATTTCCCACCACCAAGAAGTGAACTTTTAAAAGGGCACCTAGGATAATGGCAGACTAAAACTCACTATTGAATATACACAAAGAGACTTAAGTGATAAACTCTAAATATCTGCAGGGCTAGCCACAATGTGTAAAAGAAGAGGGAGAGAGATGCAGAGACAGAGAGAAGAGAAAGAGAGAGAAAGAGAGAAGAAGCGGGGCTACCTGCTACTGAGGTAGCCTCGGGATGGCGGGAGGGGTGGGGTATATTGGTAGTGGAAATGGGGCACTGGTGGAGGGATGGGTGCTGGAATGCTGTATTACCAAGAACCAATTATGAACACCTTTGTAATTGTATGTCTCACGGTGGTATAATAAAAATTTTTAAAAATATAAAGTAAAAAGTAAAAAAAGGGCACCTAGGAAGCAAAACACAAGTGTTTCTCTTTTTCTGAGAGGAGCATGTGGTGCTAGGGTGCTGCTTCCAGCTCTGTGCCAGGTGTGGGGTGCCACCCTGGTGGTACTCACTAGGTCATGTAGTGCTAGGGATGGAACGACACCTTCTGCATTCAGACATGCACTCCAGCCCTTTAGTTATCTCTCTGCCCCTAAATCTCCATTATTTTCATAGTTTTGTATATTTACAGAATGACTGGAAACTGTGAGAGAGCATCATGGCAGAGATATATGAAACTGTTGTAATATCTCATGAAACAGCACGCAGTGCTTCAAATCATAGCGTAGAATGATTAGTCAACTGGTGGGAGGTCCATGAGAAATGGACTCAAAAAATGATTAAAATAATCATTTTATAAAACAATTATCTCTGGATAATTTATTGACTTTTGCACAAATACATTTTCTGTAATTGTATCTATGCATGTATAATATGCATAGAATATAATCTTAAAGTGTATGTTTATAAACCACTTGATCACTTGATCACTATGTTTATAAACAGGCTTACAAAAAACTTGCCCTTTGGAAAAAAGTTGGCATGGTTAGAATATGTGGTACTTAACAGTATATTATTCTTAGAGTTTCCAGAATGGAATAAGCACTGGATTTCACTGGCAAAGTAACTAACTTTGATCTTTCATTTTCTCCAAAGCTAATGCTGAATATGAATAAAATTGCCCTTCTCAACCACTGACAGAATGGATTCTGATCACTTGATGTTGGGGATTATCTTCTTTGTCCCAGACTGGTGTTGGCATCCTGGGGAATTCCTCCTTCTTTGTTCTTTATTGCTTGGCTTTCTGCACTGGACACAAGTTATGGAGTCTCGGACCACATACTCAAACATTTATGCCTCGCCAACTGCTTAGTCCTTCTCTCGAAGGGGATTCCCCAAATAATGACATATTTTGGGAGGAAAGATTTTCTAGACAATCATGGATGTAAACTTTTGTTTTATACTCACAGAGTGGCCCGGGGAAGTATCTCTCTCTTCCACTTGCCTCTTGAGTGCTTTCCAGACCTTCACAGTTATTCCCAGCAAGTCCAAGTGGACTAAACACAACGTCAGAGCCCCAAAGTATGTTGAGCATTTCTGTTTCTTGATCTGGCTAGTGCATCTCCTGGGAAACATATTGGTTCCTTTGAAAGTGTTTGTCACAAGAAACAGCTCTCAGAACCGTTTATGTACTGCAGTGGTGATGGTACTATTCTCAATTCTTTACTCCATGCCTTGTTTCATGGCACCATTGATGTGATTAGCTTGTGCTTCCTGATGTGGACCAGTAGATGCTTGGTGCTTTTTCTCTACAGGCACAAACAGCAAGTCAGATATATTCACAGCTCCAGACACAACACCAGTCCCTCTCCAGAGACAAAGGCTACACAGAGTGTTCTGATTCTTGGGTGTAGCTTTGTCTTTTTTTTTCACACTTTCTTCCATTTCTTCCCTGTGTTTGACTGCCCTTATTGTTCCAAATTGGTGGCTTTTGAACACAAATATATTCCTGGATGCATGTTTCTCAACTATCAGCCCTTTTTATACTCATCAGAAGCCATTACCATACTTCTAGGCTTCTGTGAAAGAAACCAAATATTTCATAGATTTCACATAATGAACTACATATCCACAGGAATCTCTCGGCTTCTATACACAATCCGCTCTGATCATTCCTCTATATACTTATATATGTGTATGCACACATCTCTTCAATGACTGTTGTCTATAGATACCCATGTCCTCATCAGTAGGGCACAAATGGACACCGCTTAGAACTTTTAGGCTAGAAGGGGCTCTGAAGGCAGAGAGGAAAGGAATTGTTTTGGAAGCAGAAGGAATCAGAGTCACTTGTTACTGTATGGTAAAGCTCTGCCAGGTTCCAGCTCTGTTAAAGCAATTTTTACAGACTATCAATTTATTTTACTTCATTGACATTCACAAAACATTCCAGTTAGCAATAGTTAAAGTGCATTCTTTTCAAGGGCACATGAAACATTTACTAAAATGGTTTGTGTACTATTATATATTTGTTAAATGCATGAGATGAGAACCTACTACCGAGAGTGTACCACCCGCACGGCAGAGGTTGGCGTGCTACCCGTGTTGTATTCGATATGCCAAAAACCAGTAACAATTATAGACCTCATTCCCATGACCTGAAAGAATGATTTGAGGATCTTCGTGTTCCTGTAGCGAGCAGATGCTCTTGGGCTACAGTAGCATGCGACAGGACTTATAGAGATGTTACTGGTGCCCGCTCGAGCAAATCGATGAATAACAGGAAGACAAGTGACAGGTGATAAGAGTGATACTATTGTATAAAATAATTCTCAATAAACTTTAAAGTTTTCTAAACAGGAGTTTGGGAGAAAAATCAATGGGAGGGGCACCTGTTTTGCATGCAGGAACCTGGGTTCGACCTCCAGTACAGCATGGTCCCCGAGCACTGGCAGGTGGGGCCCAACCCTCAGCAGGGTGGTAAAATCATACAAAGCACATTTTCCTGGGAGGTTTTTTTGGAGGGGGTCAAATGGCAGTGCTGAGAGCTTCCTCCTGGCCCTGTGCTCAGGCATCACCCTTGGCGGGCTAGGAGGACCATATGTGGTTCTGGGGTTTGCACCTGAGTCGTCCTCGGGCAATGTAAGTGCTTTGCCTGCTGTATTATCTCTCCAGCTTCACAAAGCACATTTTCTTTTAGTTCTTTCTTTCCACTTTTTGACCACACCAGGCTGTGCTCAGAGCTTACTCCTGGCTCTGTGCTTAGGGGCCGCTCCTGGTGGGGCTCAGGAATCATATGGAGTTCAGGGGATCATACCTGGATTGGAGGCATGCAAGGCAAGCGCCTTCCCACGATCCTATCTCTCCAGCCCCAAAGTGCATTTTTTGATCACACTTGATTTAAACTAGAAATCAATAGTGGAACTATACCTGCCATGTTCCTAGAATGCAAATTACAAATGTTGAAGATGAAATTTGAAATGATGACGGTAGGAAGAAATAACAAAAGGAATCAGAAATGATATGCACTTAATGAATATCAAAACAACTATGGCAAACTGAAATAGGATCCCACCCCAAAAAGAAACACGTACTAATCTTGGGAACCTCTAAATATTATTTTATTTGTAAAAGGATCTTGTGAGATCCCATATGGTCCCCCGAGCACCGCCAGGAGTAACCCCTGAGCATTGCCAGGTGTGACCCAAAAAGCAAAAAAAAAAATCACTCCTGGTGGTGCTCGGGGCATATGAGATGCCATGAATTGAACCCAGGTTGGCCACATGCAAGGCAAATGCCTCCTTTCCTCTGTGCTAGTGCTCCGGCCCCACGGAACCCAAGTTTCTTACATGCAAGAACGCCACCCAGCAGACCAGCCCATCACAGCCCGGATCATCGACACCCACCCTGCAGCAGCTTTTTCCTCAATCCGCCCAGAACTCCACCCAGCAGACCAGCCCATCACAGCCCGGATCATTGACACCCACCCTGCAGCAGCTTTTTCCTCAATCCGGCCCAGAGCCTCACAACAAGCCAGACCACCACCTTCACTCCACGGGCGCCGCCATTTTCCACATTTGGACTTCCCTCTCGTCAGAACTCCACCCAGCAGACCAGCCCATCACAGCCCGGATCATCAACACCCATCCTGCAGCAGTTTTTTTCCTTAATCTGGCCCAGGAATGCTGGTCCAGAGTCTCTCAGACATGGGCAGAGCTGTTCCTTGCTCTCCCTGTGCACAGCCGTTCATGAGGCAGTCGGAAGGCATTGCGGGTTCTAGCCCTGGCCCACCACCTCGGCAGAACCTCACAACAAGCCAGACACCACCCCCTCACTCCACGGGCGCCGCCATTTTTCACATTTGGACTTCCCTCTCGTCAGAACTCCACCCAGCAGACCAGCCCATCACAGCCTGGCTCGCGCGGCCGCATCGGTTCATCAATAAATGCTTTATTTGGAGGTATTTAAAAGAGTTTGCCTCCCACTCGGCAAGCCTGGCAAGCTTCTCGTGTTGTATTTGATATGCCAAATTCCAGTAACAATTACATTAGGTCATTCCCATGACCTAATATAATGGTTTGAGGCTCTTTATGTTCCTGTAGCAAGCCGATGCCCCTGGCTCTACTGGCATGAGACAGGACATATGAAGATATTACTGGTGCCCGCTCTAGCAAATAGATGATCAACGGGAAGATCGTGATCGTGAAAAAGGATCTTGTAGATCTAATTGATTAGGGATCTTTAGATTTTGCTATTATCTTAAAGATGGATTTTTTCAACTGAAATTTGTCTTAGTTCTGGCCATGTATTTTAAGAATCAAGTGTAGGGTATAAGATCAATGAATAAAACCAGTTGTGTTTCCTTTCATAATAGTAATGAACAATCTGAAAAGGAAATTAAGAACATACTTAGGTTTACTAAGGCCTATTTATATATTTATTTGGTTTAGGGCACACCCAGTAATGCTCAGTGTGCATTACTGAGTGTGCAAACAATCCTGGCCATGCACGCAGGATTTACTCCATTGGTGCTCATAGAACCATAAGAGATGCAGGGGATTGAACCCGGTTGGCAAACTGCAAGCCAAATGCCCTACCCCTTGTATATGCTCTACCAACTGTACTATCACTCCCACCCCATAAGGCCTTTCTATAACATTTTGTTTCACCCAGTACTCTGTGTCCATTTGGGAAGAAACAAATTATAAAACATACTAAAAAGTAAAAAACACAAATTGAACTGACAGATGACCAAAAGCACAGTCAAATCTTTCAGGAATGCTTTAATTATTAGATGTAATTATAACAATGAAGATTAAAATGTCTTGAGCACTAATGGAGGATCTAGAAATCCTGCAAAAACATATAAGTAGGATAGAAAAATAGAAATTTTGAGGAAAAAATAACTAGGATAAAAGATACTATAACACGGGGCCAGAGCGATAGCCCAGCGGGTAGGGCGTTTGCCTTGCCTGGCCCGGCCTGTGCCGGCCTGGGTTCTATCCCCGGCATGCCATATGGTCCCCCAAGCACCGCCAGGAGTAATTCCTGAGCAAAGAGCCAGGAGTAACCCCTGAGCAATGCCGGGTGTGACCCAAAAAAGAAAAAAAAAAAAAAGATACTATAACTGGGCCAGAGCAATAGCCCAGCGGGTAGGGTGTTTGCCTTGCACGCGGTCAGCCCATGCCAGCCGGGGTTCAATCCTCGGCATCCCATATGGTCCCCCTAGCACCGCCAGGAGTAATTCCTGAGTGCAGAGCCAGGAGAAACCCCAGAGCATTGCCGGGTTTTGACCCAAAAACAAAAAAAAAATACTATAACAGAATTAAAGAATATACTAGCTTTATAATTGGAAATGTTTGAGAAAAAGTTACTGAGATAGTACAGCATGTAAGGCATTTGAGGCAAGTGACCATCCAGGCATGTCATAAGGTACCCAGTGCACTGCCCAGGGTAAGAACTCAGGGTAAGAACCCAGAGTATAATCAGGTGTGACCCCAAAAAGAAACAGATGAAAATCTGAGTTTGAGAATATCTCCATACAAATAAAAAAAAGAAGCAAAAAAAAAAAAAAAAACTAAAGGAAAAAACCACAGAAAAGTATATTCAAAAACTGGAGGACCAGTGATAACAGAAGTATGTATTAAGTGTCCTAGAGATGCCAGCAAATGGAATAGATGAGGGTTCTAAAGCTTGGACAGTCCATGTATGTTTGTCAGTCTCCTTAGGTGTTTATTCTCTGTGACCCGGCTGGATGTGGGTCAAAAGTGCAAATCTGACGGGCTTTAGACATACAGATTTTATGTTAGAGGCTTTTTTTCTCCCCCCCAACACTTTAAATCACGTCATGCTCTCCTTACTTGTGTTGTTTCTGAAAAAGTCAGATATAATCCCTTTCTTTTCTTTGCTCCTTCATGTTCCCAACCCCCTACTGTTTTCAGGCTTTTTTTTTATTATACCACAGTGAAACATACAATTACAAAGGTGTTCATAATTGGTTCTTGGTAATACAGTATACCAGCACCCATCCCTCTACCAGTGCCCCATTTCCACCACCAATGTACCCCACCCCTCCTGCCCACCCCCCATGCTGCCTTAATAGCAGGTACCCCAGTTTCCTCTCTCTTTCTCTCTCTGTCTCTCTCTCTCTGTCTCTGCATCTCTCTCCCTCTTATTTTACACATTGTGGCTAGCCCTGCAGGTATTTAGAGTTTATCACTTAAGTCTCTTTGTGTATATTCAATGGTGAGTTTTAATCTGCCATTACCATTTCCCACATTTAGTAAAATACTGGTATCTATTTATGTCGTATTAATGAATGTAGTCATTCTATATCTGTCCTTTTCCTTCTGACTAATTTCACTCAGCATGATAGACTCCATGTCCATCCATTTGCAGGTAAATTTCATAATTTCATCTTTTCTGACAGCCGCATAGTATTCCATAGTGTAGATGAACCACAGTTTCTTTAGCTAGTCCTCTGTTCTCGGGCATTTAGGTTGTTTCCAGATTCTAGCTATAGTGAATAGCGCAGAGATGAATAAAGAAGTACAGATAGTGTTTCTGCTATGTGTTTTTCGGTCTCTGGGTATATTCCCAGGAGTGCTATTGCTGGATCAAATGGGAGCTCAATATCTAGTTTTCGGAGGAATGCCATTTATTTATTTATTTATTTTTTTACTTTTTTGAGTCACACCCAGCAATGCTCAGGGGTTACTCCTGGCTCTGCACTCAGGAATTACTCCTGGCGGTGCTCGGGGGACCATATGGGATGCCGGGGATCGAACCTGGGTTGGCTGCGTGCAAGGCAAATGCGCTACCCGCTGGACTATCGCTCTGGCCCCAGACTATTTTCCTTATCTTTGATTTTTCAGTAGCTTGAATATATATGACTGCATGTAGGAGGGTTGTTTATTTGTTGATCATCCATACTTTTCAGAGTGCGCTGAGATTTCTGGATCTGTGCTTTGGTATCTGACCTTCATGTGGAAGAAATTCTCAATCATTATTGTTTCTTCTGGTTGTCTTCTCCATCTTCTGGCATCCCTAACCCATGAAGAATATACCTGTTGTCACTGATCCCACAGTTTTTTGTACATTCTTTGGTTTTTCTTCAGAATTTTTGTTTGCTTTTTTCTTGGTATGAAGGCGAGACACACTTTTATATTCTCAGACGCAGACACTTTTGTTTAATTGTTGCTTTTTTTGGGGTTGTACCTGGCAATAGTCCGGGTTCTGTGCCCAGGAACCAATGAGGTGCCAGGATGGCGCTTGCAAGGTAGATGCTCCACCTGCTGCACTATCTCTCTGGCCCCAGAGAATATCTTTTTCTCAACGATTTCTAGTTTATTAGTATATTCTTTATTTCTGTTGAAGTATCTTTTATTTCAAGTTTTTTTTTTTCCTCAAAATTCCCACCATTTTTCTTTTCTTTTTTTTTTTTTTTGCTTTTTTGGGTCACACCCAGCAATACTCAGTGGGGTTACTCCTGGCTCTGCACTCAGGAATTACTCCTGGCGGTGCTCGGGGGACCATATGGGATGCCGGGATCGAACCCTGGCGGCATGAGCCGGCCGCGTGCAAGGCAAACGCCCTACCCGCTGGGCTATCGCCCGGCCCCTCCCACCATTTTTCTAACCTACTTTTTGTGATCTTGTATGCTTTCTATTTCTTCCATTAGTGCTGATGGCATTTAAAAAAATATTTTATTATACCACCGTGAGATATACAATTACAAGATGTTAATGTTTAAGTTTTGGTTCTACAGTGTTCCAGCACCCATCCCTCCACCCGTGCCCATTTCCCACCACCAATGACCCACTTCCCTCCCCCTTTCCCCCAGCCTGCCTCCATGGAAGGTTCTTTATCTCCTTTCTCTCTCCCTCTCTCTCTCTCCTCTCTCTCTCTCTCTCCTTCCTCTCTCCCTCTCTCTCTCCTTCTTGCTTCCCTTTCTTACACATTGTGGATTGTAATGCATACATTTAGAGGTTATCATGTGTATCTTTTTGCCTATATTCAATGCTCAGTTCTTGGATAATATCATCATTTTCAATGCTTATCAGCACACTGTTCCCTTCTCTGTCTTACCTAGCCTCTAACTCCCACACGTTTGTGGTATACCAGGTTTTGATCTATCGCACAGGTGCCGCATGCCATGGGGATCGGGCTGTGTCCAGCTGTGGAGTCGGACCAGAAGATGACTGTGGTTGTGTTGTGTGAGGTGTTCTGACTTCTGGGAGTCTGGTGGAGAACAGGCCAAAGAGCAAAAACTTGTACTCCATCAGTCTAGCACAGGGCAGGCAGGCAGAGACTCTGCCCTACACCTGAATACCTGGTTTCTGGCCGAGAGCCCCAGCAGCAGTTCTGGGCAAGGCCTCCAGGCCTTTGAGGAGGGCGCCAAGGTGGGAGGATGTGGTCCCAGTCTAGACTTCCTAAAAACCTGGTTGGTGTAGAGTCCCGCATGCCTGGGCTTTAACTCGGCTTCTCTCTTGGTGGGGCTGTGTCCAGCTGTGGAGTCCGGACCAGAGGATGACTGGTTGTGTTGTGTGAGGTTTTCTGACTTTTGGGAGCCTGGCAGAGGACAGGCCAAGGTGACGACTTTTGAATATAAGTTTTTTAATTACCAGTATAATAATTACAACATCCCTGCCATATTTGACTATGTTTCTGATCATCTGTCAGCTCAATTTGTGTTAATACATTTTATAATTTGTGTCTTTCTTACTGGACACAGTGTATGGGCAAAAGAAAATGTTATAAATAGTCCTTTACTAAACTTAAGTATGTTCTTAATTTTCTTTCCAGATTATTTGTTATTATTATTATTATTACTATTATCATTATTATTATTTGCTTTTTTTAGGGTCACACCCAGCAATGCTCAGGGGTTACTTCTGGCTCTTCGCTCAGGAATTACTCCTGGCAATGCTCGAGAGACCATATGGGATGCCGGGGATCGAACCCAGGTGGGTCACGTGCAAGGCAAACGCCCTCCCCGTTGTGCTATGGCTTCGGCCCCTCATTATTATTATAAAGAAACAAAAACTTTTTTTAGTCTCCATAGCTTTTTATTTTTTTATTTATTTATTTTTAATATTTTATGATACCACTGTGAGATATACAATTACAGAGATGTTCATGTCCGGGTTTCAGCCATACAGTGTTCCAGCACCCATCCCTGCACCAGTGCTCATTTCCCACCACCAATGTCCCCAATTCCCTCCCCTCTCTCCCTAGCCTGCCTCTATGGAGAGTTCTTTATCTCTTTTCTTTCTCTTTCTCTCTCTTTCTCTCTTCCTTCTCTTACACACTGTAGATTGTGATACATACATTTAGAGATTATCATGTGTATCTTTTTGCCTGTATTTAATACTCAGTTCTAGGCTGGTATTATCACTTACAATATTGTTAGCACACTGTTTCCTTCTCTGTCCCACCTAACCTCCAACTCTCAGGCGCTTGTGGTAGATTCTACTTTTGAAAAGACCTCCCACTCGGCTTGCGCGGGCCCAGCTGACTATGGAGCCCGAGGAGGGCAGATGGGTTTTGGGAGTGGGCCCGTCCGCCTCTGGGGGTCCCGGAGGCAGCCGGATGGGACTTGCCCATCACACTGGCTGCCATTTTCACTGTCCGGACGCTGGGAAACTGCCTCACGACCAGATTAACAGAGCAAAACCAGTTCGAGGCCCAGGTCGCGCGGCCACAAGCGACCGCGGTCCACTAAAATAGTGAAACAGTAATGTCTTTTAATGCACTGCATTCCACGAGGAGCGGGAGGGTTTGGTGGGGGAGATATGGAGAGGGGGAGATGACATGCAGAATCCGCCAGGTGGTTGGGAGTGCGGGAGGGGGGGGGGGGGGACATTGGTGATGGGAGATGGGTTTGGGTGGGGGATGCGTGTTGGAGGACTGTAGAACCAGGGCTCTACATGAGCATCTTTCAATTGTATGTCAAAAATGGTGTAATAATATTTCAGGGGGAAAATAATAAAATTAAATTTAAAAAAAAAAAAAAGACCTCCTGATCCATGTTTTGTCTGATCTTGGATATTGGTATAATAATATATGATATATATATATATATATATATATATATATACATATGTATATATATACACACATACACAGCAGAAACCAGGAAAAGCATTCGCAACACCTGCCTGTCATTCGCCAACTATAAGACCATGATGACTGTCCTCCAACATCCTGATGGATCGATCACATCTTCCAGAAAGGCAATGGAGAAGATTATCTATGACATCTACTCAGATCTCTTTGATAGCCACGTCCACCTGCCCATATACCAAATTCTGCAGGATGGATATGTCATTCTGAATGTTCACCCTTCTGAAATCCAACATGCCATTTTGTCGGTAAAGAAGGGAATTGCACCAGGCCCAGACAAAGTCAGACCTGAACACCTGAAGAATCTGCCGTCAGTACTCATCAATACACTGGCTCAGCTCTTCACACGCTACCTGTCTGAATGCAAGTGCCCTCCCAATGGAAAACCAGCAGGACAGTTCTACTGTTCAAGAAGGGAGACATTCACGACATTGGCACCTATCGCCCCATCTGCCTGTTGTCTGTTATCTACAAGCTGTTCACTCGAGTCATCCTGAACAGGATTGGCAGAACATTAGACGAAGAACAACCATGTGAGCACACTGGCTTCCAAAAAGGATTCAGCACAATCAACCATATCCACACAGTAACCAAGCTCATTGAGGTTTGTAGCGAATTCAAGATGCTGCTCTGTCTCACATTCATTGGTTTAAAGAAAGTCTTTGATTCTGTGGAGACCGAAGCGGTCATCGAAGCCCTAGCCAAACAGAGCATTCAAACCCAATACCTCAAAATCCTTTGTGAGCTGTATTATGGTTTCACCACCAGGATCTCACCCTTCTACAAGGAAGTGATCATTGATGTCAAAAGAGGGGTTCGGCAGGGTGATACCATTTCACCAAAACTTTTCAGTGCCACCCTTGAGAACATCATGTGACAATTAGAATGGGAAGGAATGGGAGTGAAGATAGACGGTCAGTGACTACACCACCTCCACTTTGCTGATGACATCGTTCTAATAACACCAAACATTAACCAAGTGGCACAAATGCTGGCTGACTTTGACTGAGAATGTGGAAAGATAGGTCTACAGCTGAATCTCAACAAAACTATGTACATGAAAAATGAACTAGTTCCAGAGGCCCCATTCACTCTCAATGGTACAAACATCTCTGAATGCAGCAGTTATGTGTACCTAGGTCGAGAAGTCAACATGATGAATGACCTAAAACCTGAGCTGCGCAGGAGGAAAAGAGAGCGGCATGGAATGCCTTCAAAAGCATAGAAGCAATAGCTAAAAGGACAAAGAACCTCCAGTTCTGGGCACATCTCTTTGACTCCACCATTCTCCCTGCATTAACATATGCCTCAGAGACCTGGGCCCTACAAAAGCAGGACGAGAATGCTATTCAGGTCTCCCAAAGAGGAATCAAAAGAGTTATGCTTGGAATATCATGCCTCACTCAAGTGAGAGAGGGAATCCAGAGTTCCGATCTCCATCACTGTTCCAGAGTCAGGGACGCTGTCTCGTTTGCCAGGGCATCGAAAATCAGATGGGCTGGACATGTAATGTGATTTGGAGACGACCGCTGGACTAGAGTCGTTACCCATATGGTGCTAAGTATCACCCCAAGTGATAACTAGTTATACCAAATTACCCAAGTCCTGTCAGGGGTGATTTCTGAGCACAGAGCCAGGAGTAAAACCTGGTGTGGCAAAGGAAGGAAGGAAAAAAAATATACTTCCTTTTGGAAGTACGTTTTGAAGTTGGAGTTGGAGAGACAGAAAAGTAGGCAAAAATAGACAAAAGTAGGTAAAAGTAGACAGAAAAATGTTGGAGTTGGAGAGACAGAAAAGTAGGCAAAGCACTGGCCTTGCATAAGGCTGCCCAAAGTTCAAACCCTGAGACCACATATGGTTCTCTGAGCCCACCAGGAGTGAGATATATATAAGTACAGACCAGGAGTAAGACCTAAACACTATCAGGTATGACGAGAACAACAAAGGAAAATATGTCCTGTGTGATTTAAATAAAAGGGTGGTGGTTGGGCCCCATTGGAGGTTCTTGGGGGACCATGCTACATCAAGATTGAACCCAGGGACCTGTATGCAAAGCATTTTCTCCAGCATTGTGAGTTTTCTCCCAAACCCCTGATTGGAATACATTTAAGTTTATTGAGAATTCCTCATATTCTAGAATACAGTCCATTTTAGTAAAGGTTTCATGTGTGCTTGAAAAGAATGTAACTACTTCTCCTGCTAATTGGAGTATTTTGTGAATGTCAATAAGTCAAATACATTGATAGTGTTGTAAAAATTGCTTTAGCTCACCTGGTACCAGACAGAGCAGGTAAATCACAGTAACAAGTGACTCTGATTGTAACTTCTCCTGCTAATTGGAGTATTTTGTGAATGTCAATAAAAATACATTGATAGTGCTGTAAAAATTGCTTTAGCTCATCTGGTACCAGGCAGAGCAGGTCAATCACAGTAACAAGTCACTCTGACTCCTTCTGCTTCCAAAGAATTCATTCCTCTCTTGCCTTCAGAACCCCCACCTGTCTAAAGTACTAACTGAGATGTGTGTATGCACATACTTAAGTATATAGAATAATTAATATGCTAACCATGCAAAGAAGTCAAGAGATTCTTGTGGATATTTTTCTGAATTCTTATGGACTCATTATGTGAAATAGATAAAATATTTTATTTCTACCACAGAAAACAAAACTGAAGCCTAGATATGAGACAGTGGCTTCTGATGAGTATAAAAGGACTGATTGTCGAGAAACTTGCATCCAGGAATATATTCATGTTCAAAATCCACCGTTCTGGAACAATAAGAAAAGTGATACAGATGAAAGAAATGGAAGAAAGTGTGAAAAAAAAAGACAAAGGTACATCCAAGAATCAGAACACTCTGTGTAGCCTTTGTCTCTGGAGAGGGACTGGTGTTGTGTCTGGAGCTGTGAATATATCTGACTTGCTGTTTGTGCCTGTAGAGAAAAAGCACCAAGCATCTACTGGTCCACATCAGGAAGCACAAGCTAATCACATCAATGGCACCATGAAACAAGAGGTGGAGTAAATTATTGATGGAATTAATATTCGTATTACTGCAGTATATGAAGCGGTTCCAAGAGTCATTTCTTGGGGCAAACAGTTTCAAAGGAACTAATATGTTTCCCAAGAGATGCACTACCCAGATCAAGAAACAGAAATGCTCAACATACTTTGGGGCTCTGTCTTTGAGTTTAGCCCACCTGGACTTGCTGGGAATAACTGTGAAGGTCTGGAAAGCACTCAAGAGGCAAGTGGAAGAGAGAGATACTTCCCGGGCCACTCTGTGAATATAGAACAAAAGTTTACATCCATGATCATCTAGAAAATCTTTCCTCCCAAATGACGTCATTATTTGGGGGATTCCCCTGGAGAGAAGGACTAAGCAGTTGGCGAGGCATAAATGTTTGAGTATGTGGTCCGAGACTCGCAACTTGTGTCCAGTGCAGAAAGCCAAGTAATAAAGAACAAAGAAGGAGGAATTCCCCAGGATGCCAACACCAGTCTGGGACAAGAAGATAATCCCCAACATCAAGTGATCAGAATCCATTCTGTCAGTGGTTGAGAAGGGCAATTTTATTCATATTCAGCATTAGCTTTGGAGAAAATAAAGATAGAAGTTAGTTACATTGCAAGTAAATCTAATACTTATCTCATCTTGGAAACTTTAAGAATAATACACTGCTTAATACCCACTTATTCTAGCCTGACTAACTTTTCCCCACAGAGACAGGTTTTATAAGCCTATTTATAAATATATATTTTAAAATTATTTTCTCATGAACATGTATTACACATGCATATATAGACACAATCACAGAAAAAAATGTAAATCATTACCAAGGAAATTTATCTTATCTAATCACTTTATACATTTAAACATCTTTTTATTTCTGGATGCTCAGGGGTTTCTTCTGATCTGCACTCAAGATCACTCCTGGTAGTGTTTGGGAGACCATATGAGATACTGCAAATCAAATCCAGGTTGGCCCGGTGCAAAGTCCTGCCCTTAACCACTGTACTTGCTTTTAAGAGCTCCCTTCCTCGTGACCTCCCACCCACCCATCTGCTGCAGTCCACGTCATTATTTGAAGCACTGTGTGCTATTTCATGACATGAAAAATCATTCATATATTCCAGCATTGATGCTCCCTCAAGTTTCTGGTGATCCTGTAAATATATAAAATTATGAAAATAATGGAAAATTATGAAAATTTTCATAATGGAAAATTATGAAAATAATTCCTTCCTTCCTTCCTTCCTTCCTTTCCTCTTTTCTCTTAATATACTGTATTTACACAATGTATTTGATTACCAAAATATTATCAGTTAGTTATAACACTATCCTCCTGTGAGTGATAAAAAAAATCTGTCAGATGAGATAATTTGTCAACATTCACAAACCTGATGAAACCAGAGAAGATTTGAACTGGTTCTTGGGTCTTTAACTTCATACCCCACAGTCTCTTATTAGACACTTTTAAAAAATTTTTTTAATTGAATCACAATTGAATCCAGTGAGATACACGGTTACAAGGTTGTTTATGATTTGGTTTCAGTTATATAATGTCCACTCCTCATCCTTTTACCAGTGTACATTTCCCACCACCAATGTCCAGTTTCCCTCCTTCCCATCCACCACCCCACCCATCACCCCACCTGCTTATGTAGTAGGTACTTTATCTCTCTCTCTTCCTCTCTCACTCTCTCTCTCTCTTTCTCTCTTAATGGCATTATTTTTGAATGAATATAGAAGAACATAGCATTTGTTTTTCTGTTTCCTTGTTCTGTTGTAGGGACAGTTCGTGGTTCTGGGGGGCCACTCCTGCAGCGCTGGGGTCCACAGGCGCAGGAGGCGGAATGCAGGGCTCCCGCATGCAAGGCACATGCTCCAGCACTTTGCGCCTTCTCCCAGGCCCCTTGTTCCTTTATGCTCATGGAATAGATTCACAGGAGTCAGGAGTCGGGAGTAGTTTGCTGCTGAGCAAGGGGACAGAGGGAGAGAATGAAGGTGGAAAGAGAGAACTGAATTGGAGGTAGAGAGAGCACAGATAGTGATAATGGCTTTGTCGGTGGTTAAAGCAGGTGGAATCAGTAAGTAGGAGCATGCTAGTCTCCTTATTATTATTATTTTTTTTTTATTTCTAGTGTAGCAGACTACAGTGGGATGCTTGCAGTATTTCTCCAGCCCGTTATTGTGTTTGGGGCCATACCTAACTGTGCTCAGAACTTACTACTGACTCTGCATGGCTGGGTCATCTAGGTGGGGCTCAGAGGCCTTATGCAGTGCTGGATATAGAACCAAGGTCATTTGTGTGCAAGGCAAGTGCCTTTCCTGATGTACTCCAGCACGACTACTTTCTTTTACTTTTTTTTTTTTTTTTTTTTGAGTTACACCTGGCTCTGCTCAGGGGTTAGTCTTAGCTTTGCATTCAGGAATTCTTCTTGCCGGTGCTTGGGGGACCATATGGAATGCCAGGGATTGAACCCCAGTAGGCCACGTGCATGCAAGGCAGATGCCCTACCCGCTGTACTATTGCTCTGACCCTATTTCTTTACTATTTTTTTCATTTGTCATATAAAGTCAAGATTTATATTAGAACTTATATGAACTTATGTTAACATAAATATTAACACAGATAAAAATTATATTCACTTGAATATTCAGAATAAAATAAGCAGCTATAAATTATGCATATTCTTAATCTAGATAGGTCTTGTGATTATAGAGTGATAAAAGTAAGGAACAAAAGACTGCAGAGGGGCCGGAGTGATAGCCCAGCGGGTGGGGCGTTTGCCTTGCGTGGTCGGCCTATGCCGGCCCCCTTGCACGCGTGGCCAGCCTATGCTGGCCCGGTTCGATCCCCAGCATCCCATGTGGTCCCCCAAGTACCGCCAGGAGTAATTCCTGGTGGAGCCAGGAGTAACCCCTGAGCGTCGCTGGGTGTGACCCAAAAAAGAAAAAAAAAAGACTGCAGAGATCATCCCAGGTACCACATACACTACCTGAGCACCATGAACACATCCATCAGCACAAAGCCATGAGTAAATCCTGAACACAGCAGGCTATAGTAAACCACCCTATGTCGGGGAGCCGCTGGGGTCCCCAACAGTAGGGAAGCAAGTTCCCTTCTACCTCCGAAGGCGGCGGGAATGGATGAAAACTCAGGAATCCAGCGCAGGTTTTAAAAGGGCTTTACTATCACAGGTTCCAATATAAAATCCAAGAGCAGGGAAAAATCTGGACTCTGGGTTCCCAGGTAGACCCCAGCCACGTGTAGGCCAAAATGGCTGCCACCACGTGTTGAAGCCCAACAGAGAATGGAGAGGACAGCAAAGCAAAATGCCAAGGGAAGCCGAAATGGCAAAAGAGCTCTTCTTTCTTCTTGCAGCTTATTTTATAGATAGAAGCCCCCATTTAAGCCCCCCATTGTGGGCTGGGCTATCTAGAGCTCTTTAGAAATGCAACACTTCAGGTGGCCTTCTGGCTGTTTACAAGAACCTAGAGCTGATTCAAAGCCTCCCCTAGCAGAGCTGGGAGGAGCTGCAAGCTAAACGTAGCTGGAAGCTAAATAGGGCATCACCCAACAACCCTATAGCTCCCCCCCCCCCCCCAAAAAGGATCTACCTGTTAGGCAGAACCTTTTAGGCAGAAATAAATCTTAAAGTGACCGTCATTGCAGCAATTTTATTTTAATTATTATTAAAATCTAGTCAATTTGGGGCCGGAGCAATAGTCCAGCGGGTAGGGCATTTGCCTTCCCAGCATCCCATATGGTCCTCCAAGCACTGCCAGGAGTAATTCCTGAGTGCAGAGCCAGGAGTAACCCCTGAGCATTGCCGGGTGTGACCCAAAAAGCAAAATAATAATAATAATAATAATAATAATAATAATAATAATGATAATAATAAAAAATCTAGTCAATTTAAGAAGAGGAAAAAAATAGAAAAGGCTTGAATAACAAAAGGAGCTAAGTTAAATAATGGCTCGTATTTAGAAACAAATTTAAATGAAAATACTTAAGATTAGAACTCAAGGAAAACATGCTTCTCAAAGTAAATATAAACAGAGGAAGAGATCTTCATAAATAATAGCTTTAATGATTTTGGGATTGAACCAACATTTCATGCAATTAGGCCTGTACTCTGGGGGTTTGGGAATAAGAAAACAGCAAAGCTGGGAGCTCATTCATGGAGTTTCTCTCTTAAGCAAAGAGAGCAAGCAGACAGCTCTCAACAGGAGCTGACTTGTTGGGTTTCCCTGGGGACCCTGTCAGAGGGACACACAGAAGTCAGACAGGAGCTGTTTGACTGGGCTAGGGAGCAAATGGGGGAAAGCTCTGAAGGCAAGAGGTTGGAAAAGCTGAATCTCAGATGGCCTCAAACATTTCCCAGAAGGAGGGAGAGACATGGGTAATGACCAAACATAGCCAGAAAGCACTTTGCATAACCAGAAAGGTAAAATACAGTGTAATATACTCAATAAGGACTATTTCAGCAAAACAAGCACTTGGCTTAATTTACTTTGTTTTTGGTTTTGGGCCACAAATCCCCACCTGTGCTCAGGACTTACTCCTGGATCTGCAGCCAGGGGGTCACTCCCTGGAGTTACTCAGGGAACCAGATGGGGTGCAGGGCATGGAACCCAGGCTGGTTTGCACTTGGCTTCTTAATAGATCAGATCTCAAAGTCTTTCTGACTTTGCCCCCGTATAAGTGATTTTACCATAAAGTGAAGCGAGCAGATCCTGGCAAGCTACCCATGTTTTATTTGATATGCCAAAACAACAGTAACAATTATGGACCTCATTTCCATGACCTGAAGGAATTGTTTGAGGCTTTTCCTGTTCCTGGAGCAAGCAGATGATCCTGGGGTACACTTGCTTGCAACAGTATATATGGAGATGTTACTGGTGCCCATTCGAGCAAATTGATGAACAACGGGAAGACAAGTGATACAAAAAGATACCATAAAGTACTTTCTGGGGGCTGGAGCTATAGCCCAGCGGGTAGGGCATTTGTCTTGCATGTGGCCGGCCTGTGCCGGCCTGGGTTCGATCCCCGGCATCCCATATGTTCTCCCGAGCACTGCCAGGAGTAATTCCTGAGTCCAGAGCCAGGAGTAACCCCTGAGCACTGCCGGGTGTGACCCAAAAAAGCAAAAAAAAAAAAAAGTACTTTCTGAACCATTTAATCACTGATGTCTTAACATGGCATAATTGAATGTTATAATTCAGTTATTAATAAATCTACATCATGAAGGAATTGACGAAGAAACAGAATGTGAACATTGGAAAATAGCAGAAGAGAAAAAATACACATGGGCTAGGAGTGACAGGAAGCATGTATCAAAGAGGGTTGCTTGAATTTCTGCATTTCCACCCTTCATTTCACACGTTCAATAAGAGAATGAAGAACAGTGATGCTTGCGCCTGCATCCGCTGCACTTTGGGTAAAAGACATATTTACTGTCTCCTGAGATGCAGAGAAATGAAAAAAATATCTGAGCAAATGTCATCAAAATGCGGTAATAGATTTTAATTCTTTGCCATAGTCAGCGAATTTCTTATTTGGAAAAAATTATGTGTAAAGTACAAAATTTTCATAGTTGGTAACAGGAAAATTCAGAATGCTAACATTATTTTTTTAAATCAATGTTAGGGCTGGGGAGAGAGTCAGAGGTAAGACACTTGCCTTGCAAACAGTGATCCCAGTTCAATCTCTGGCATTACATATGTTGCTCTGAGCACCACTATGGCGATCTCTGAGCACAGAATCACTAAGCAGCGCTGGTGTGTCCCAAACACAAAAGAGTTGAAGAAAAAGAAAATAACCAATAAAAAACAAATAGACAGCAATGTGAAATAGGAGAATTGAAAACTACCAAAGTAGAGAGTAATCATTAAATGAAAGAATGACTTAACATCTAAGCAAATTTTTCAGAAATGAACCTGGTGAAAGGCATGTGTGAGTATAAAATATACATGTTCCTAAAACAATTAATCATCAGGCATTGGAAGCTGAGGTGATAATGATTACTCAAGAGTTTAAAAAAGTACCATGCAGTATGAAAATGCTAACTCAAATGAAGCCTGACTGAGTTGATCACTGTTGGTATGGACCCTGGACTTGACTGAAAATTGAAGATAAAACAATTTTCCTAAAATTCTACATACATGTCATATCTCTAAGATTGACAAACTTTTTTTGCAAGCAGGTCAGTGCTGGCCCATTTGATGGGAACGACTCAGTCAAGGCTTTTTAATGTTGCAGTAGCTTAGAATCCGGTTAGAGCTGAAAGAAAACAACAAAGTTAATACTTGGGTGTTATGGGTTAAGGATGATCATAATCGGGCCAAAGGAGAGTGGCGGGAAACTCAGCTTAATAAGAGCACGGGCTGTAATCTTTTCTCTTTTCTCAATACTTCCTAGCTCATGATTTCATGTGATCAAGATGCTCACACTTAACAGTGACAGACCCTATTCAGGCCCCCCAAATCCTTAACTAAATACACAAATAATGCAGTAAGCCTATTGATGACA
>JAJIBD010027142.1:0-103884 GCA_021461705.1 Cryptotis parvus | reverse complement strand
AGAACAAATATATATATATTTTTTCAATCCAGCCCAGGTATGCTGAACCAGAGACTCTCAGACATAGGGCAGAGCTGCTACTTGCTCTCCCTGTGCCCAGCTGCTCATGAGGCGCCCGGGAGGCATGGCGGGTTCTAGCCCTGGCCTGCCACCCCAGCAGAGCCTCACAACAAGCCAGAAGACCCCCTCCTCCATGGGGCCCGCCATTTTCCACATCCAGACTTCCCTCTCGTCACAACTCCATCCAGCAGACCAGACTATCACAGCCCTCTAGCGGCTGGTTGGTTCATCAATAAATGCTTTATTTAGAGGTGACTACAACAGTATGCCACCCACACGGCAAGCCTGGCAAGCTGCTCGTGTAGTATTTGATATGCCAAATACCAGTAACATTTATATTAGGTCATTCCCGTGACCTAATATAATGGTTTGAGGCTCTTTATGTTCCTGGAGCAAACGAATGCCTTTGGGTTCTACTAGCTTGAGACAGGATATATGGAGATATTACTGGTGCTATTGTGGAGATATTATAGTGATAGTGATAGAACAAATTTATGGACAATGGACAAATTATAGTGATAGGACAAATTTATGTTGTCTCTTGAAAATAGACAACATTTATTGGGCTAGAATATAGTCTCACTGTATCACTGTCTTCCCATTGTTCATCGATTTGCTTTGACAGGCACCAGTAACATCTCCATACATCCTGTCACAAGCAAGTGTAGCCTAAGGGCATCTGCTTGCTCCAGGGACAGGAAGAGCCTCAAACCATTCTTCAGGTCATGGAATTGAGGTCCATAATTGTTTCTAGTTTTTGGAATAACAAACAAAACATGGGTAGCTAGCCAGGCTCTGGGAATATAGTCTATCAAAATTATTATGTAGTATATAGAAAAGTATATATAATGATCAAAGCCAGACGACCCGCCACTCCATGGGACCTCCATTTTCCACATCCGGACTTCCCCTGGTCAGCATTCCACCCAGCAGACCAGCCTATCACAGCCCGCTAATCAAGATCCACCCCTGCAGCAGTCTTTTTTTTAATCCAGCCCAGAGCCTCACAACAAGCCAGACAACCCCCCGACTCCATGAGGGCCTCCATTTTCCACATCCAGACTTCCCTCTCTTCAGAACTCCACCCTGCAGACCAGCCTATCACAGGCCGGCTCCCAGGGCCCTATGCGGCCGTGTGGTTCATCAATAAATGCTGGATTTTGAGATTACTACAAGAGTATGTTACCCGGCATGGCAGAGCCTGGCAAGCTACCCATGTCGTAATTGATATGCCAAATACCAGTAACAATTATAGACCTCATTCCCATGACCTGATGGAATGGTTTGAGGCTCTTTATGTTCCTGGAGCAAGCAGGTGCCCTTGGGCTCTACTTGCATGAGACAGGTCATATTGAGATGTTACTGGTGCCTGCTCGAGCAAATCGATGATGAACGGGGAAGACAGTGATATAAATGATCAGGTGCTTATTTTAATTAATTAAGTAGGTTTTGGGACCACACTTGGCAGTGCTTAAGGTTTACTCATGGCCCTGTGCTCAGGGAACACTTCAGGGGCCTTAAGTATTGTCAATATTATCAGCCCAAGTTATCAAAGTTGGCTGTTACCAAACTTGGGTTCACCATGTCCCAGGCAAGCACCTTACCTGCTGTACTATCTTTCTGGCCCTAATTATCAGTTGTATAAAATGTAGGTTTTTAATATTTGGGAAAGGCAGATTTTATTTATTCTTGGTACCAAGTCAAATGAAAGCTCTATCCTATGAGAGGTGTATCAGCATGGTGACATGACCAAATGTTAATGCCCTTACAATCGATTACCATGGCATAGAATTTATGAGGATTCATAGAGCCGAGAACCCAGTCCACAGTACTACTGGCAGTAACTGTGTCTGTGTAAAGTCTCATGTCTTTTTTCATCCCAAAGCATTATTTCCCATTCATGTATCCAATGTGTTAAAGAATCAGACACATCCTGTTCTCACAAAATATGTCAGTTCCAGAAGAAATGGTACCTAAAATGATCATAAATGTTGCACAAATTGGTTGTCCTGAAAGTGTTTAAGTTACAACATTCCCACACAAGTTCATGAGTGAGTCATTATATGCCATTTAAGAATAATTTTATTATACAGTTATGTAGTACATAGAGGAAACTTTAAAAATACTCTAGAATTTCTCCTGGCACACCTATGTTTTAGATTAATTTTTGTATATATTTCTTCAGAATTACTGAATTATTGAATTAAAATCCTATAAGACTAGATTTATCTGTTAGTGCCAAAAGTATAAACTAAATAAAAGAACATAGGTTGGCACTTGAAATGTCAAAGTTCTTATATTTGACCACAGAGGATTTTAAAATTTCTGTTGGTCAAATTCATGAAGAAAAGAATTATGATAGTGAAAAAAATTAAATTTTACAAAAGAGATAGAGTTAAACATAATGAGACTCTTGTAAAAAAACTTTTACAAACAATTTTTTTAAAAAAGTTACAAAAGGAAAAGAAATTAATAAGATAGTAAGGAACAGTAAAATTTGTACATTTATGTATTGGAGAGAGAGTACAGAGGTTACATAGTACCTAGCTCTATCCCTGGTACCACATGATCCTCTGAAAATTACTGGGTGTAGTCCTGGAGACTCTCAAGTACTGTTGAGTATGTTCCTCATAGCCCTCAACAGGGAAGGACTTGAACAGCACCATATCCATGGGTTGAAGAATTAAACCACTGGCCAAGTTGATAGTTATGGGGAGTTGTTCCTGGACTTCAGAATATGACTTAAAAAGTTGTACACAATGGTGCATGCACTTGGTAAAAACACAATTCTCACATTTAGATTAATTCCTTTTATTGAGTCTCTTAAAAATGAGCATTCGTTTGAATTAACTTTTATTTGTAAGAAGCATTTGAAAAATATCAAAAGATTTATATGTGCTACCCAAGCATATCACTGTCAAAATGGCTTAAGAATGTTGTTAATAAAAAGCCCCATTAAAACTGAAAAACATTAAGAGATAATTTAATATAATTTAACAAATAATTAATATCTTAGAGATTTAAATTAAAAGATTAAAACAAGTATGATAAATCTGGATGCACCCTGAAATTTTATAGCATATATATGAAAGACGCTTTATAGAGATTTCCCCAAATTTGGTGAGAATTATGTAAATATTATCAAAAACAACCTGTGGAGTTGAATAGTTTCTTAAACATAAATAAGATAACATTCAAGATTCTTTGTTCAATTATACTGCTTTGTAATTATATGAAGACATGATTTGACAATGCAGTAAAAGTATAGGCAAAAAATGTCAATGACAATTAAAATTTGGATATATACCTATCAAGTTAAAATGATAGTTTTGGGGGGATTTATTTCCATTCTAAATAAAACTGAACTAAAACATATATTCTATTTTTTAAAATTATTTTTATTAAAAGAATCCCACAGGAACAAAATATGGGTTTCAGGTCACACCCAACATGGATCAACTGCCAGAAGACAGGAAATTGTAGCTGTGGTTTCGATGACCCTAAGGAAGAGAAACACAGAACTAATCTGTTCTCACAGACCTAGAGACCAAAGCAGGCATTCTGTGCGTAATGGGCAGTAAAATTGTGGTTTGTTGAGTTAATTAGTGACAACTCCCATGTGGACTATAGGGAAAAAAAACCTATTATTTCATCTGTCTATTTTAAAACATGGTGTTTTCATATCCTAGTAACTTGGGTTGTCCCCTCTAAATTCATGTTTATGTAGCACCTCAGAATGTGACCTCCTTTGGGCGAGAGGGTCTTAGCAAATGGAATTGTTTGGGTAATTTTAAGATTATACTAGACTTGAGGGGTCCTGCATCTGGTGTGCTTTTAAGAAGGCTCTACAATGAGAATAGATGCAGGGGAAAGAAGAAAATGGGGCAGCAAGTACATCAGTGACAACAACAATCCAGAAACAGCCAAGGCAGCAGTACTAGAAGAAGAAAGAAAGAAATCCCCCTAGGGAGAGTGAGGATGGTTCACCAACATCCTGATTTTAGACATCTCACCTTCGTGAAAACTAGAAAGTGAGCCTAGAAATAGAACCTCATGTGAATCTAGAAAGTTCACACACTTGGCAACTGATAAACCTTCCGTGAGTGAGGGCAGGTGCTCATGGTCAGAGTTTTGGCATAGACTAACAGGAAAATCCCATCATCTATCTCCCATGTCTTTGCTACAGAAATAGAAGTTCCTGATGCTTTTACTAACTCTAATTGCAGAGTGGGCCATATCAGAGGGAGATCAGTTAGATAGTTTGGACCTCATGGAATAAAAACATGGCAGCTTCCCAGGAGGGAACAAGCGGAGCAGGGCTCCAGACCACATTTCGCACCAGGCTTTCTGCGGTGGCCAGATGACAGGTTATGGGAGTGTGAGTGGCATGGGACTGAGCCAACAGCAAACCAGAGAAGAGTTTGGGGAAGCCTGAGAGAGGAAGGAGGAAATAGCTTTTGTGCATTGTCCGTAGGATAAAGCTTTGAGAAGGATAAAGGTATAAAGGTGAATTTTCTTTTTAAAAATTATTTTTTATTTTAGTTTTTTTTTTGGGTCACACCCAGTGGAGCTCAGGGCTTACTCCTGGCTCTGTGCTTAGGAACCATTCCTGATGGACTTGGGGGACCATGTGGAGTTCTGGGGATCAAGCCTGGTTTGACCTTGTGCAATGCAAGTGCCCTATCTGTGTACTATCCCTCCAGTCCCTAAAGTTGCCCTTTTATGGATTGATAGTTGTGATGCTACACAAATTGTTTCAGTGTTATTGGGCCTTTGACAAACTCAAGAATGCAATTCTGCATTAAAGTTTTCCAAACGAGATCAATATGTCATCCTACTATACAGATTCAGGACCATAAGATCTTTTGGCTTTATATATGGGTGCCCGCGGATACAAATATTTGCAGCAGAGGATGAAACATGAAGCAGGCAGGAGAAAAACTATTAACAAAGCAGCGAGCAAGACTGAAAAATACAAAGACATTACATTTGGAGCTACCATTGGTCACCCTAGTTCCAACCCCAAAGGCAATTTGAAGTAGTGACCTCTTTGGGTGTGGTTTGGAATATTGGTGCTCTTTCTACTGCCCCACTAGCCTTCAAGAACCATGTGGAACCCATTGACTTTAGGATATGCTCTTAAGACTTTTAAAGTAATCTCAAAGCTTTCCAGAAACCCTAGCTAGATTTCTCCCTTAATTCAGAATAAAATCTGAGAGCACTCTGCAAACTCTTGTTCCTCATGAATATTCCTTACTATCCTAAGTGTGTGTGTGCAACAGAATCTGAACACATCCTTAGCTTCTAATGTAGTCTGTTATTTCTAAGACATGCATTTTTATAAAGTATATCATGAAATTCAATCCTCGGACCCAGGTGGTTTAGAGTGTTTCAAATGTTCTACTAATTTGGAAGTAAGAGGGAGGCTGGTCTTAAAAATCCCTTTACATCATGGCCAATTCCATGATGTATAGTTGATCACATCATAAAAGACTCTCAAATGGTTATGGCCAATGTCATTGAATTGAATCATCTCCCTGCCCAGAAGATGATTCAGTGGGATTGGGGTTGTTCCCAAGCCCAGAGAACTTTAGACTGTATACTTGGGCACCTTGGGAGTTTCATGCAGCCACCTGCTCTCTTGGAAATGGAAGAGGAAAAGGCATCTGTTGGTTGTGTTCCCTTGGTGCTAGCCCTTACTGATTCTAGATACAACGTTCAGCTGAAAATAAGCTCCCGATGATGTCAGAGTGGGGAAGTATTGGATCCCAAACATCACTCATAGCTGGCAGCCAGTGCTTAATTTTTTGGGTCTCTTTTGTCCTTCCCTTGAAGCTTTTTTTTTCTTCTAGGTATGACTCAGAATCTACAAAACTAGTGTTGCATCTCAGCATGAACTTAGTAAATTCTAGGTGAATTTAGGCAAAGGGGCACTAGCCTTCTCCTGGGGGAGGTTAGTCTTTGTTTCTTGATCATTCATGAGTCTGGATAGGTTTTGTTCTGCGTCTTCATCTTCCCCTCATGCAGAATGAAGCGGGAAAGCTATTATCATGGATTGTCTATGTATGTGAATGCCAGGAAGACTCCCAGGCAACCAATGTTTCTGACTATCTCCAATGCATTACTTCTTATTCTAGATGTCACTGGTAATTTTAGCAGCATAGAACAGTACCAAAAGTTCTATATTAGCTAAAGCAGATAATCTTTTAAAGGACCTCTTCATGGTAACCACATGAAATTGCTCTGAAGAATCAATAATTCTCTATTCAATATATAAGTTGTGCCCCAGACTTGTGCAGATGGGTTGGTATTGAGGATGTGGTTGGAATCACTATTTCTGTACCATATAGTTCTTAGATCAAGACTTTAAGCACACACGTTCATGACTATAGGGACATGACAAGGGACATATGCTATTTTCATGGGGATGGAGTGAAGCAAACTGTGCAAACATCATCACGGTTTTCTGACTTTGTTCCTTCTTTTTTTAAAAAAAATTTTATTATACAACCGTGAGATATACGATTACAAAGATGTTCATGTTTGGGTTTCAGTCACAGTGTTTCAGCACCCATCCCTCCACCAGTGCCAATTTCCCAGTGTCACCTGATTCCCTCCCCCTTCTCCCAGACTGCCTCTATGGCAGGCACTTTGCCTCTCTCTCTCTCTCTCATCCTTCTCTTACACATTGTGGCTTACAGTACATACATTTAGAGGTTATCCTGTATATTCCTTTGCCTACATTCAATGCTCAGTTCTAGGTTTATACATACATATATATATATATATATATATATATAATGACTGCATTTATTTGCTTGTTATAAAAAATAGTATGATACCGATATCTAAGGCCAGGCAAAACATGGATCAGGAGGTCTTATCAGTGAGTGGAATCTACTGCCAGTGTGTGGGGAGTCAGAGGTTAGGTAAGGCAGAGAAAGGAACAGTGTACTAATCACTGTTGGAAATGATAATACCAACCTAGAACTTTGTTCCTTCTTTATGTGTTAGGAAGGTATTATGTGAATTATGTGAGTTCCTGAGTTCCAACACCTATTCAAAAAATTCTGGGCTGAGCTTGCAGTTTGCAGTGAAATTACCATAAAATACTTTGCATCAAAATTCCATTTATCACTTGATTTCTATAAGTTCTATTTCTGCTTTATGGACTTTATAGTAGGTTTTGAGCTATAGAACTTGGTGTTCAAGGTGAATGACCAGTGATTATTCCTTAGAGGCATATTTACCTGTCAAAAAATGCATAGCTCCCTTTGTGGAAGGTGAGGAGAGATTCAGTGACTATACTCTATTTACATGTTTCAGAGTTCTCTTTGGCAGAATACCTGCCCACCTCTCCATTCAGGAAGCTTTGTATTTGTCCAGATATGACCTTTACCATGAAAGTTGTGACATTAGTGGCATCATCTGTTGATCTCAAAAAGCCTAGTGCTATGCAAATCAAATTAGTCCTTGATGAGATAATGGTCAATTTAAGATCTAGGGTATCCGCAGTCAGTTGTGCTTTCTGCCATCAGCCCTGTAGTATCATTGTCTATAATGATAACTACTCCTATTTACAACTGCAGGAAAATATTTCTAATTGGCTATGGCCTCACTAGAGTTCCTTTTTTTTAGAGGAATCGATGGCTCTATTTTACCTGGAACATTTTTAAACCAGCATCACTCACTAAGAGAAATGTCATCAAGATTTCAGAAATGCTGGAATCTCTTCATTAATGTAAATCTAAGGGTCGTGGTACAGTGTGAGTTTATTACAACATGGACTCATTGGGAGGCCAGGAGGAGGCCACACATGAAAAATACTCCCAACCATTGCTGTTCCTCAAAAACTTCCTCTATAAATAATAATGGATTTATGGAATTTCAACTTCCTTTATATTGTTGCTATGTCTATGTTTCCATCAACAATTTCCATCTGCTCAAGCTATTCTGAGTATAGAGCCCCTGGAAGGATCTCTGATTGATAACTGCAATTGAATGAATTATTTTCTCTTTTTAACAGAAGCACTTTCAAAATATACTTCTGTAATGCTATCTAGTTTTTAAAAACTATCCCAGCAGATTTTTAAAAAAAATATTCTCCTCTCCATCCTCTAATGTTCTTTTGAATTTTATTATTATAAATTTTAATACAATTATGGAAGGAAGGTAGTTAACTTGATTTTCAGTTGAAGAACATCTCTCTGGGGCAAAGAAGTAATGCAGTCTTCCAGAAATCAAGGAATGACCTAATTGAACAAGAGATGAGTTGTTGCTCCTACTGCCAAAGTTTTAGAGTGGGTTGTACTTTCAGGGTACCACTGGAAACATCTGAGGTGGTGAGACGAGGGATTGATTTTATATTTTACTCTGAATTCAATTTTCTTTTGTTTCTATTTTGATTTACTATGTCGATTAAATTTACTTTTTTATTTTACTTTAGTTTTAGGACCACACACCCAGCAATGCTCAGGGATTACTCCTGGCTCTGCACTCAGGAATCACTCCTGGTGGTGCTCAGGGGACCATATAGGGTGCTGGTGATCCCATCCTGGTTCAATACATGCAAAGCAAGAAACTTACCCGCTGTTCTATCTCTCTGGCCCCTAAATTTACCTGCTTTGCATTAGTTTATAGATATAAAATGTAAGGTATTTTTCTTTCTGAACATGGGAATTTCTTGTGTTTTAGACTATAACTTGAGTAGATAATTTATAGTTTAAGTTTCTCTCTTTTTCTTTGGGGTGTTGACTTTTCTTCATTAATATGGTCCTAGAATTTCATATGCTTTGGATGCCAGCGCACGTGTATTGAAAGTACAGACAGTCATTTTAGACCTTCATTTTGGCAGCCTAGTTTGGCCCTGAGATTTCATCAGCTTCTCCTTGCTTGTCCTTCTTAGTGCTGCCGTATATAGGGCTATTTCAGGGGTAAGGGAATAAACATTGTTGTTTTTACTGGTTTTGGCATATCAAATACAGGTTGGACAGCTTGCCAGGCTCTGCCGTGTGGGCAGTATACTCTCAGTAGCTTGCTGGGATTTCTGAGAGGGGTTGGTAGAATAAAGAAGGAATCCAGAGTTCTGACCATTGACAATCAAGTCAGGGATGCTGTCTCATTTGCCAAGGCATCAAAAATCAGATGGGCTGGACATGTAATGCAATTTGAAGATGACTACTGGACTAGAGCCTTTACCAACTGGATCCCACATGCCGTCAAAAGACCACATGGATGCCCACGTACACAATGGTCAGACTTCTTTGTCAAGAACCTGAATAAATGGTTTGATGCTCTTCGTATTCCTGGAGCAAGAAGATGCCATTGGGCTACACTGGCACGTGATAGGGACAAATGGAAATGTTACTGGTGCCTGCTTGAGCAAATTGACAAATAACGGGATGTCAAGTGATCAAGAAGAATTTCATATTAATGTTTTATGATTAGTGAGACAATTCTCCATGCTTTACCATCAGAATGTCTACTGGTAGTGAGTTAGTCATTATCACTGTCATTACTGTATAACATGTCTTTCAAGATCCCTCCATGGAAATGAGTGGAAAGTTCCCTGTCTTTTGCTCTCCTATATTATAGACAATAGAAAACTATTGCTACTCCTCATCTTTTAGCCCATATTCTCACAGACTTTATACACAACATCTTACTCCTGGATACTTAGTTGTAAATAACAAAACTGACTTGATTTCACTTCTGCTGATGTGACATTGTAAAAGATGTCAGGAAACATAGAATCAGTGATAAATTCTGGAGAACCAGGTTCAGAAAGATGGAAAGAGCAAAGAAAGGAGAGTAATCAGTCAAAATCATGCCCTATACGTGGGGCATGGCAGCATGTAGAAGGAGCAAACAGTCAAATTCATGCCTCTGCCCAGACTATGGAAAGGAGTTTGCTCTTACATTTCCATAGGGGTCAGGACACTAGGTCTTATAATATCCTCTACTATGGAGAATTGCAAATAGGAAGGCTTGAGTGTTGGGAAGGGAAAAACCAAATCAAAGCAAACCAAATGATAGGACCACTATGATAAATTTTATTCATTTAATAATCATTATTCAGAATTCACTAAGCTAAATGTTGCCATTTCCAATCCGGCAATATGGTAACCAGAGGTTTCATAAAGAAGTCTGTAAACAATGAATGTGTACCATTGTCTGAGTAGTTTATCATGACTTTGATCAGGTCAAATATAATCCTGGTCAAGTATAATCAAGTATAATCTCTAGATCTTCCCACCAGTTGCTTCCTCTGTTTGAAAAATCTCTTTGAGAGAACATATGGCTAGCTCTGTTCCTCACTTCCTCTTTTACGCTGTACTGAGTGATGTCAGCTTGGATAAGGTGAGACCAGCATTCTCACCAACCCCTTTTTCCATATCTTTTTATGTAGGAGTTGGCAAAGGAAGAAACACACATGAGATTTGAACAATTTCAAGAGTAGAGCCCTACTCTAGGAAAGGTGTGGAGGGATATGGAGTGGTGGGCAGAGGGAAAAGTGTCGGCAGCTCCTAGATGGTTCTTCCTCTCCTCCACACCCAGATCTTGACTCTGGCCCTATATGGTGCCATGATCTTTCATAATGACCCTATTAGTGGATGCACATCCTTGCCTTCCAATCTCTGTAAGCAGCCTTAGAGCCACCTAAGCCCGAGTTTTAGGAGGACTCATTCATGATATTCTTCCAATAAAAATCCACTTTGTGTGCCCCAGTAACTCCTACATTTGTGCAAAGTCTAATTCCTGTAAAAATCCCTTGATTAGTCATGGTGGCTCTGCTGGATCCAGGTGACACTTTGCTCGGGATCCCTTTGATTGGAGTGGCAGCTTAGAATCACTCTATTACTTTTTTATTGAATCACCATGAAATACACAGTTGTGAAGTTGTTCATGATTGACGCAGTCTATTTTGGGGGATTCAAGTTGCTACCACACTATGACCCAACCTGATTTATGGGTCACTCATGTAATGTAGCTTTAAAGGTCTATATATTGATTTATTTATGTGGTCAATGTATTTATGAGATTGGTGGATATATTTCATGGAAAAATAGATGAGGAGATGGAGAAAAGGATTCCACATTCTTAGTATAGTCTAGGATAAAATTAAGCAAGGTGTGACAAAGGAGATGCCATTTGAGCTGAGTTTAGAAAAAAATAAAGTTCAGTTTTGAGGAAGAAAAGGGGAAAAGGCATTCATGGAAGTCAGTTTGAATAATATCTTGGAAGTATATAAGTATCTGGTTTGTGGTTTGTGGGTGTATGAAATATTTGTAATCATAAAGAATAAAATGGCTTAGTCCTATTTACTCTAGTTACCTCAACTTCATGGTTTTCAAAGTGGGAAATATGAAGTAGAAAGCACCAAGTGATTGAAAATAAAACAGAGCTGGTCTTCATGTCCTTAAAGCTTTCAAAGATAGTAGCCATAGGTTGAAAGGAGAGTTTTACCATCCCTACTTTTATGTTCATAATTCACAATATTATACTTTTATGTTCATAATTCACAGCATTATTCACAATAGCCAGAATCTGGAAACAACCAGAGTGCCCTAGAATCGATGACTGGATAAAGAAGCTTTGGTACATCTACACAATGGAATACTATGCAGCTGTTAGGAAAAATGAAGTTATAAAATTTGCCTATAAATGGATGGCCATGGAGAAGATTATGTTGAGTGAAATTAGCCAGAAGGAGAGAGACAGATACAGAATGACTGCATTTATTTGCATGACATGAATATATATGTACATATTATGATACCAATATCCAAGGTCAAGTGAAACATGACCTTGTATCAGGAGGTCTTGTCAAAGGTGGAAATTATCACAAACATGTGGGAGTCAGAGGCTAGGTAAGACAGAAAATGGAGCAGTGTGCTAACAATTGTTGAGGGTACTAATACCAACCTAGAACTGAGCATTAAATAGAGGCAAAAGATACACATGACAGCCCTTTAATATATGTTCTGTAATCCATAGTCTGGAAGGGAAAGAAAAGAGAGAGAGAAAGGGAAAGAAATAAAGAATCTGCCATGGAGGCGGGCTTTGGGAATGGGGAGGGAACCGGGTAGTTGGTGGTGGGAGATGAGCACTGGTGGAGGGATGGGTGCTGGAACACTGTATGACCAAAACCCAAATATGAACATTTTAATTGAATATCTTTGTAATTGTATATCTCACAGTGGTATAATAAAATACTTAAAAACAGAGCCTAAAAAAGAAAAAAAAAAGAAAAGAGAGTTTTGTTCTTTTCATAACTGGTTCTTGGTTCTTTTTCTTCAGGTTTTAGAGCGCCTGAAGGACAGGGTTTGTTTAGGTAGTAGCTTAAAAGATAGATGCAGTTCTCTAAAACCCTAGTTCAGTCATGGCTGAGATGGCTTCTCCAGAACAAGAGCCTACCCCCGCCAAAGTACAATTCATGTGGTTTCAAGGATGAGGGATGATATTGTCCAGTGAGGCGCAAAGACAGATGACGTTCTCTCATGGTTAGTGTCAATGAAGATGTGTAGGTGAGAGAGTGTGACGACCCGCTTACTGCAGCCTGCTCCTTTCCGTGGTGTAGAAGCTGGGACTTCCGTTACTTTCTCCTTAAGGCTCTGTATACAGCCTTGTGCTGTTTTACAGCCTTCAAGCCTGGTAGGATGCACCCTAGCTTTATATATGAGTAAACTGAGGCACAGAGGTAGTTGTTTCAGTTTGTCTGATGACCAAACTCCATGAAAATTTTGACCATCTTCAAGATTTTTTTTTTAATTAGGAACAACATTCTTTACTTGTTTGTTTCACTTTTCTTTTCTTTTTTGTCTATATATTGTATGCATTTTTAAACACTGTTCAGGTTTTTTATAAAACAGACTATATATTTTTTGGATTACATATTTAATCATTGTGTTGTAAAAAATCTAGCATCAACAAGTATTCCTTTTCAATTTTGCCCTCTGGAGTCGCACTGACCTTTCCTTGAGCCATGACTTCAGACTAACGGCACTTTTCAAGTGTTTTGCAATTCAGGACAATTTCCTTTGGCCAAGAAATACCTTACTGGGTCACAGAACACCCCGAGATTGCAGCATTTTAAGGCATCCTTATCTTAGCATAAATCATCCTTGAATCTTTGGGTAAAACAAGGTCATCTAAGTCCTAATTCTTTCTCTGATTTTTAGATTGAGTATTTAATTTTTATATTCATTGTCATAGGAATCTGGGATTTCATAGGAAAAATGTTTTAATACTTTGTGTTATCTGTCAGGGTTGGAGAATAGATGAAAGGTGAACACTGATAAGCAAACATATGTTAAGTAATATGCTTATACTTTTTTTTTTTTGCTTTTTGGGTCACAACCGGCAATGCTCAGGGGTTACTCCTGGCTCTGTACTCAGGAATTACTCCTGGCGGTGCTCGGGGACCATATGGGATGCTTATACTCTTACTTAATCATTTCCATGAGTGTGCATGCATGCGCTCACGTGTGTGTGTGTGTGTGTGTGCGTGCGTGCGTGCAGCGCAGAGTTTTCAAATCGTCTACTGCATAAACTGTTCCTATCTTTAAAAATTCTATGATTATGGAATCAGGCTCCATCCCATGCAAGTAATGTGTTCCTGATCTTTGTGCCACCTTGTTAGGCCAAAAATTTTATCTTTCATTTCAGTACTCAAGACTCCAGAATTGATTGCTATATATGATGTAAGGCAGCAAATTGTAATATTTGTTATACAATGGGTACCCAGTATTCCTTGCACTATCTATGAAACTGTCAATCTTTCTCCTTATTTCTACAGTGCTGCTTCTGTCTAGAAACAAGAATTTGTATTCAAGATGGTGTCTTGTCTTTCAATTCTGTTACATTTTTCTTTTGGTCTATCTTCATGTTGTTGCATTAATGTTTTCCTGTTATTGCCTTACAGCTTATCTTATGTGCAAGTGTTCATTCAGGATAGGTATACTCCTTGGAAATTTCACATGATCTTATTGGGATTATGGTGAAATAATTTATCTTGCTGGATTACTTTAGGGGAAAATGACATTATGAATTTAAATCTTCACGTCTATGAATACAGTAAAATTTTGTGCTTCTAAATATGCTGAATAGTTTTACAACTTTTTCTTTTTAAGAATTTGTAAGTTCCTCAAATATATATATGGCACACGTGTGGCTTACAGGTGATATATAAAATACGAGTTATAATTTTTTGGATAAATGGTTTCTTTACTCTAAATGTATAACTGACCTTTGAATACTTTTGTTTTATACAATTACTTGCTCTCATGAATAATAATTTACTTTTTTTTGGTTTTCAGTATACATAATTACATCTATAATTTTTTTAACTTGTATACTTTCAGTTTTCTTCTATTGACTCATCATGTTAGCTAGAATCAATATTAAAAAGAGAATTGTGTAGAGATAGTACAGTGGGTAAAGCACTTACTTGATGTCGTGACACAGGGTCTATCCCTGACACCCCAAATGGTTCCCTGAGCTCACCAGTGAGTGATCCTTAAATGCAGAGCTGGGAATAAATCCTGATACAGCTATTTGTGAGGTTCCCTATTCCCCCAAAATTAGAAAAAATAGAGAATTAAAATGCTTCCAACATTTATTATATTTACTATATATGTTTGATAGACACCTTTTGCAAGATTAAAAAATTTTCTTTGTAGTTTTATAAAAAATTTCAAGTGATAAATTTAAAATATCACTTGATCACTTGACATCCCATTATTTATCGATTTGCTCGACTGGACACCAGTAACATTTCCATTTGACCCTATCACGTGCCAGTGTAGCCCAATGGCATCTGGTTGCTTCAGGAATACGAAGAGCCTCAAATCATTCGTTCAGGGTCTTGACGAAGAAGTCTGACTGTCTTGTAGGTGGGCTGCCACGTGATCTTTTGACATCCCATGGGATCCAGTCGGTAACGGCTCTAGTCAAGCGGTCATCTCCAAATCGCATTACATGTCCAGCCCATCTGATTTTCAATGCCTTGGCAAAAGAGACAGCGTCCCTGATTCTGGAATAGCGACGGAGGTCAGAACACGAGATTCCTTCTCTCACTTGAGTGAGGTGTGATATTCCAAGCATAGCTCTTTCGATTCCTCTCTGGGAGACCCGAATAGCATTCTCATCCTGCTTTCGTAGGGCCCAGGTCTCTGAGGCATATGTTAATGCAGGGAGAATGGTGGAATTGAAGAGATGTGCCCGGAGCTGGAGGTTCTTTGACTTTTTCGCTATTTCTTCAATGCTTTCGAAGGATTCCATGCTGCTCTCTTCCTCCTGTGCAGCTCAGGTTTTAGGTCATTCATCATGTTGACTTCTCGACCTAGGTACACATAACTGCTGCATTCAGAGATGTTTGTTCCATTGAGAGTAAATGGGGCCTCTGGACCTAGTTCATTTTTGTGAACATAGTTTTGTTGAGATTCAGCTGTAGACCTATCTTTCCACATTCTTGGTCAAAGTCAGCCAGCATTTGTGCCACTTGGCTAGTGTTTGGTGTTATTAGAACAATGTCATCAGCGAAGCGGAGGTGGTGTAGTTGCCGACCATCTATCTTCGCTCCCATTTCTTCCCATTCTAATTGTCGCATGATGTTCTCGAGGGTGGCACTGAAGAGTTTTGGTGAAATGGTATCACCCCATCGAACCCCTCTTTTACATTGATGATCCCTTCTTTGTAGAATGGTGAGATCCTGGTGGTGAATCTGTAATACAGCTCATGAAGGATCTTGATGTATTGGGTTTGAACACCCTGTTTGCCTAGGACTTTGATGACCACTTCAGTCTCCACAGAATCAAAGGCTTTTTTTAAATCAATGAACATGAGACAGAGTGGCATCTTGAACTCCCTACAAACTTCAATGAGCTTGGTTACCTGTGTGGACATGGTCAATTGTGAATTCTTTCCGGCAGCCAGCTTGCTCGCATGGTTGTCCTTCATCTAATGTTTTGCCAATCCTGTTCAGGATGACTCGAGTGAACAGCTTGTAGATGGCAGACAACAGGCAGATGGGGCGATATTTACCAATGTCATGAATGTCTCCCTTCTTGAACAGTAGAACTGTCCTGCTGGTTTTCCAGTGGAGGGCACCTTGCATTCAGACAGGTAGCATGTAAAAAGCCAAGCCAGTGTATTGATGAGTACTGAAGGCAGATTCTTCAGGAGTTTAATACAGATCATTAAAATGGTTTAATACAGACTATTAAAAATGTGAGGATATTTTTCATGACAATTAAATGGTAAATTAAAGCAGTGGATTTTTAAAATATTAAACCAATACAAAACAAAATTAACCATTGTTAATTTGCACTATATTTCTTATATATAGATGGAGCTAATTTGAAGATGCTGAGCTAGAAAATGCAAACCTCTGTCATGAGTGCCAACAGATTATAATTTTAATTTTTTAAAAAATAATGTCTTCATGTCAATTTTCACTAACCTCATAAATCTAGCCAGGGAGTATTGCCTTTTTTATGTTGTCTAAAAGATTGTATATAATATTGAAATTATCTGTTCCTTGAGAGTTTGGTCAAATTCTCATAGGAAACCATTCATCGCAGCCTGGAATTTTCTATGTGGGGAAATTTAAAACCAGTGATTTGATTTCTTAATGATTATAGTTGTATTATTTCATTTTGAGTCAGACAAAATGGATGAATCCCTAAGAAGTGTAACATAGTAAAACCAAGTGAAGGTTAAATTTTAATTTAGATTTTATTCAGTGCCATGGATTAAGCTCAGGAGTAGAAACGTGCAAGGCGAGTGCTTTATTGCTAAGCTATATTCCACATCTTTTTTCAGTGTTACATAATTCAATCAAGGAGAGAATATTTGTGAGTATTATCAATGAGGAAATGCAAATTAAATGTCACTGTGCCCTGTACTTCTGAAAATTATACCGTTGACCTAAAAGTTACAAATAAAGTAAAAAAAGTGTAATATTTGCTACCAAAAGTTGTGAGTCACTCTAATGCTATGTATAACTTTTAACATTGGAAGCTGATTCAGAAAAATATTTGTGTGCTTCAAAAGACTAATATGAAATAATAAAGTGGTCTTTTTAGGGTGGGGAAAGTCTATGTTATTATGGGTAGAACCTTTTTTCTACTTATTTAATATTACATGTCTATCCTTTTCATCTCTCCCTGAGAAGGCAGAATTAGTGGTACGCCTGAAAACCAAATCTCTTTTAGAATTAAGAAAATGTGCTCCTTGTTATTCACAGAAATGCCCCATTTTTCTGCCATGTTTTAAGTAAGCATTTTTGTCTTGTTCTTTGCCTGCTGGACTCCTACTTATTTTTAGGACACAGTTCAAACCAATGCCTTTTGGGACAACTTCTTAAATGTTCTCCACGTACACATAAGACCCACCCTTAGAACAAGAATTGAAAAAAATATCCTCCTAATATTGAAAATGTGCTTCAGAGTTTTGAGTCATTCTTCCCAGTAGGCTTGGAGCTCCTTGAAAAAGTGCCTGGTCCTAATCACTTCCGTGTCCCCATAGATGCCCAATGGCTTAGACATCGCACACCATTACTTTCCTGTAATGTTTATTAGAAAAATAAGCTGGGTTTACAGTCATCTCCAATTTCCTTGATTCTTTCTTAACTTATCTGTCTGTAATCAGAGATCCATGTCAGAGAAGAAACTGAGTGTAAAATCCCCACAGATCATTTATCTTTTTCCTTCTAAATCCCTTCTTATCTGTCTATTCAAATTGGCAGGTGGGGGGTGAGGAGAGGGTGACTGTGGGCTTAAGAAAAAAAATAAAAACTCTCGTGTTTTCATTCTGAGCAAGGCTTCACTTTATTTCTTGTCTGGTCTGATGCTGTAGGATTTGATCCCTCTGGGCCTGCGGTAACCAGACCTGTGGTGTAATCTTACACCTAATTAGACAATCATGCAGCAAGCTCTGGCCCCTGCCATTTGAGGGAGGATTTATTTATTTTTGCTGTGCTCAGGAAAGAAGAGAATACAAAGCCATTTGAGAGGTCAAGCTACTCTTTGCTTGCCCCCATCATATGTTCTGAGCCCCCTGGTCTCTCTTGGCCTTTCTCCCTGGAGGTTGTGCAGTAGATAGGAGTGAGTGGAAGGGTGGTCTCTGGCTGTGGTGTTCACAGTGAGTCTCAATTCTACTTCTGTCTTTGGCTAAGCCTCTTCAACCTGTATCCAATGGACAGGGTTCATGGTAGATGGACAGGGTTCTTCTGGGAGGTCTGCACCTAGGGTACTGTCCCTGATTTTCTCACCACACCTCTCAGACTACAGATACCCATGGGAAATGTCACCCAAACAGAAAATAGTGTTGATCTTCAAACATGGCACACACTTTCTGCCCCTTTACTTTGAGTGTTGTGTTCTTCTCTGCGTGGTCCCTCCCTGCACGTGTGAGTGAACCTTGGAGCAATGATGGACTCGGCCAGGGGCTGGCTGAGTCCCTTACCGGGAGGTCAGCTGCATGGGTTGCTTCCACGTGGGACTGGCTGAACAGCACAGCTGATCTTTCCCCTTTAAGTTTCATCAGTAAATGCTCGACATGAGAGCCTTCTACATTATAATTTTTTTAAGTATTTTATTATACCACTGTGAGATATACAAATAAAAAAGATATACAATTAAAAAGGTCATGTTTGGGTTTTGGTCATACAGTGTTTCAGCACCCGTCCCTCCACCAGTGCCCATCTCCCACCACCAACATCCCCGGTTCCCTCCCCCTTCCTCAGCCCTGCTCCATGGCAGGTTCTTTATTTCTTTCCCTTTCTCTCTCTCTTTTCCTTCCCTTCCAGACTATGGATTACAGAACATATATTAAAAGGTTGTCATGTGTATCCTTTTGCCTCTATTTAATGCTCAGTTCTAGGTTGGCATTAGTACCCTCGACTATTATTAGCACCCTGTTCCATTTTCTGTCTTACCTAAACTCTGACTCCCACACGTTTGTGATAATTTCCACCTTTGACAAGACCTCCTGATATATGTTTCACTTGACCTTGGATATTGGTATCATAATATGTTGGTGGGAATGCCGGCTGGTACAGCCTTTCTGGAAAACAATATGGACTTTCCTCCAAAGACTAGAAATTGAACTTCCATTTGACCCAGTCATACCACTCCTGGGAATCTACTCTGGGAAACCAAAAATACGCAGCGGAAACACCATCCCTACTTTTATGTTCATAGCAGCATTATTCACAATAGCCAGAATCTGGAAGCAACCAGAGTGCCCGAAAATCGATGACTGGATAAAGAAGCTTTGGTACATCTACACAATGGAATACTATGCAGCTGTTAGGAAAAATGAAGTCATAAAATTTGCCTATAAATGGATGGACATGGAGAAGATTATGTTGAGCGAAATTAGCCAGAAGGAGAGAGACAGATACAGAATGACTGCATTTATTTGCATGGCGAGATGAGAGCCTTCTATTGAGAGTATACCACCTACATGGCAGAGCCTGGCAAGCTACTGTGTTTTATTTGTTATGCAAAAAACTAGCAACAATTATGGACCTCAATTCCATGATCTGAAGGTTTGAGGCCCTTCCTGTCGATGGAGCAAGCAGATGGCCTTGGGCTACACTTGCTTAGGACATATGGAGATGACAGGACGTATGGAGATGTTACTGGTGACCGCTCGAGCAAATTGATGAACAACAGAAAAGACAGCGACAGTGTGATATGGTTGTGTTCTTATGTCTGGAAAGTTCTCTTTCCATCTCCATCTTCCCCATTCTTCTGGTAGCATAGGAAGACTCTTTAACAAACTGTTTTATGTCTCCTCCTCCTGGAAGCCAACCCAGACTCATGCAGATTTGGATTGGTTCTATGTTTCCTTGATTCCCTGCCTCCCCCCCATTCTTGCTACCTAAGCACTTGAATCACATCATCATCACTGTTGTCTGTTGCCAGAGTTCAAATACTTGAAAACTAAAGTTTAAAAAAAGTCTATCATTGTCTCCAATAGAGTGTACGGTGCAGAGTAGATTCCCGTCATATGAAATAATGGAATATAGCTGAATTGGTTGAACTGTGCTCTTCTTTGTTTATCTTGCTTTGGATAATAGAATATTGACTTCACTAGATGAAATACACTATTGCATACCACTCTGGAGTTCTCTTCCTGTCTTTTCTCTATTAACACATGCATGGCCAGGGAAATATTAATTGAATATATTAGTCACAGAGAAGTTATGGGGGGTCAGGATATTGTCCAGGGTCAGTAAGCGTAGTATTTACAAAGGCTTCAATGTGTCTTCAGGAGAGATGATAGCTGGAGCTATTGAACATGAGGGGTGATCTCAGGACCAAGATGAGGACCAGACTCCCTTTTATTGATAAACAATGGAATAATGGCAATTTCCCTTTCAGAAAGGGAAACTCCCTTTAAGAGAAAAAAGTTGGAGTAGAAAGTTGGTCTCCTAAAGAGGTTGGTGAGAAATAATGGGCTGAGTAAAGTCCAGTTTAGGATCCTAAGTGAACCAAGGGATTGTGAAAAGTTCCAGGGACTATGGAGGACAAGTATGAAATTGGGCTGAAATGAGCTTCCAACAGTCATCTAAACTGAGCATGCTCACCTAAGTTCTAGCAATGATCTGACCTGCTTGTGTCATTATCTTTTTCATTCTGAACAGTTCCTTAACCTCTTTTTTATCTCTGGTTCTAAGCTGCTTATGATCTTTCTTGTTTATGATCTTGATGAGGCTCTTTGGCTTGCTTGGACTGTTTTACCTGGTTGATACTGGAGTTCATGTCCTTAGTGCTCATTCCAAGGCCCCCAGGCAGTGATTCTGGTTATCCACTCTGATTATCTGCCTCCTGTCTCTAGCCAATGTCCCTATCTGTCCCTACCAAGGTCCTTCATCCCTAGCACACCCTTTCCTAGTGCTCTTTCAATTCTCTTTTCTAACAGAACTGTCCAGTCCTACAATGGAAAACTAGAGAGAGGCGATGTCTTAACAGAAATGATGCCAGGACAGTTCATAAGCTATTCTCTGAGCTCTCAACCTTTATAAAAGGTCCTTTGAATTATTATCTGGCCATAATTATACTACACACCTCACACCTCTGGCCCTAATTAGTGGAAGATTGGCACTTGACTCAAGGATAGTTTTTGTATAAGAGGAAAGCTATGCTCCCTGGTTGTCTTTTGAGGAGTGCTTCAAAGGTCAAACAGTGGTGAGCAGTTGCATTCAGGCTCATATAGTGACCAGGCAGGAAAATTCTTGATGGCAGGGAGGATTGGGAGATTTTTTAAGTCTTACACTGAGGGAGGCCCCATAGCTTCCTGTGATGTTCTAGAGGTCCAGCTGTGTTTCATTTTCAAGTAATATATATGTACTCCCTTTACTGTGGCTCTAGTTTTGCTTTCTTTTGTTTGGTGTGTGGCTATTGCCTTTAAAAAGGAAGAGTCTGCTCTGGGAGTGAGGACATGAGATGAGATGGATGGCTTTCAGTCAGGGATTCTGGGACGTCAGAAACAAAATTTTGTTTCTGAACAAAATTTCAAATTTCTGATGAAATTTGAAATGCATACAGTGAGTTTTATGGGCAGCAGTTTGGTAGGAAGAAGATACACAGAGTAGACAAAGAAGAAGATGCTGTCTTTGGGGAACAGGAGAGCCTTTTTAAGGAGAAAGACTGAATGGAAACCTCCTTGTGGTTTCTGGGACCTCTTGCCTATCCTGTCAGGTTGGCATGATTTGGGCAAACTCACTGAGTCAAGGGTTTTATATTCATGCATTCAATTAAGTTTCTTAATATTTTGAAGTGTGTTTGACTATGATTTCATTTTTTCTCTTCTTTTTCTAAAAAATATTTTATTATACCACCGTGAAATATACAACTACAAAGATGTTCATAAGATGTTCATATTTGGGTTTCAGTCATACAGTGTTCCAGCACCCATCCCTCCACCAGTGCCCATTTCCCACCACCAATGTACCCGATTCCCTCCCCCGCCCCTAGACTGCCTCTATGGCAGGTTCTTTATCTCTTTCTCTCTCTCTTTTCCTTCCCTTCCACATTGTGGATTACAATATATACATTAAGAGGTTGTCATGTGTATCTTTTTGCGTGTATTTAATGCTCAGTTATAGGTTGGTATCAGCACTTTCGACAATTATTAGCACACTGTTCATTCTCTGTCTTACCTAGCCTCCTAACTCCCACACGTTTGTGATAATTTCCACCTTTGACAAGACTTCCTGATCCATGTTTTGCCTGACCTTGGATATTGGTATCATAATATGTTCATATATACTTATGTGTTTGACACTGATTTCTAATTCATGGACAATGCAGTGATATTTAGGAAGGGCAGACCTCCTCTAAACTGCTCAGTGAAGGTGTCAGAGTGATTGTAGGAGAAAGCAGGTCTGCAGGTGTGTGCCCCACGCTGCTCTCCATTCCCTCTGCCTCCTTGACATGTGCCTCCCACAATGCTTGGTTGCAAGCCTGACTGCTGACACGCTGCTTTCAGATGTTGGCTCCAAACGGCATAGCATTTCCCAGGCCCCACGCCTCTTTCCCCAGCCGGGGTCAGGCTGAATCTTGGAGGTGCTGCTTGACTGCTCTCAACCATTGCTGCCAAGAGGCATTGCCCAGATGGGAAATGATTTTTCTTTTGGAGGGAAAAAAAATAACGTGTGTAATAAGAAACTAGATTCCAAAAGCAACAATCTGTGGACTATTTTTTGTTCTTTCAGAAATGTTAAACTTGCAAAAAGCAAGGCTCTTCAATTGCTGTTTGATGTGCAGCATTTTTTGTTTCAGACTTTCCAACATGAAAGGATGAGACTTGCACTGAAGTATGTAGGGTGCAGGGTCTCTGTCACTATAACAAGATGGACCGATATGAACTTCATTAGAAGTGAGAGCCAAGAAGCATTTCCTTGGCTCTGGAGATGCCTTTGTTTCCCCCAGCCACTGGGGAAGCCTCCATGATCTAAAGAAAGACAAGACATGGCCCTAGAAATGTGATTTATTTCACTGTCAATGCAAAAGTTGTGGTTATTCATGGAGGGAACCTGGTTCTTGGGAGCTACTTGCTTGCAGAAAACCTTGGCCATAGTCTTCTATTTGACCCTTCTGTCAAAGGAAGACAACTGTTCTTGTCCCATAGGGCCACTTAGAAGGGAGAAAATATACAGTATGTAAATTCTCTTTAAATTGTGAGGGCTCTATGTGTAGAGGTCTACTAATTATACATTCCTCTAGCCATGTTGTCAATCAAAAGGGGATTTTGTCCTGAAGAGACAGCAGCTAAAGACCATATTTCATTCAATATCACCCCTGTCATCTACTCTATATTTTGCTCATTTTGTATATGAAGAACTCAGCATCTAGAGGAAGGCCAAGACAGCACTGGTCTGGAAGCTGGCTGTGACACTGTTCATTCTGCTACATAAGTGCATAATAGAGGATCCCAAAAAATCAGAGAGACCCACAAGGATACATTGACCTTGAATGAAATTGTGTTAAAGTGAAGTATTGCAAGGTATACCCACACACAGATCTTTATTGGGGGGCCTCCTAAGCAGTCTCAGAGGGTCTCAGGGACCAATTCTACCAAATAGGTTTGCCCACCTACGAGATGGTCAGACTTCTTCATCATAAATCTGAATGAAAGGTTTGAGGCTCTTCGTGTTCCTAGAGCAAGAAGATGCCATTGGCCATCTGCTTGCAACAGGGACAAATGGAGACATTACCAGTGCTTGCTTGATCAAATCAATGAACAATAGGAAGATAAGTGAAGGTTGATGGTTTAATGCTAGAACCCAAGGATGCTGAGCTACTAGATGCCCCTAGGGCTCATATGACTCCTCTCTACAGATGTTTAAAAAGAAATAGAGTTGATTCTCTATACCTATGGATCCATAGTTCTGTATTCAATGTGGAGCTGGTTGTATTGTGAATGTGAAACCTGCAATTATGAAGGACTTTGAGGCACCTTGAGTTTTGTTATCAGTGACAGTTCCTAAATACACAAATACCAATGAATAGTTATAGAAAAGTTTAGGGGAAGTGAAAAGCTGTGCCTGGTTATTCACTGCACTAAGGTTGGTGCTTTTAATTCCTCATGACTTTCACTTAGAAGTATCTTGTCATAAAGATTCGGGAGAAGGAGACTCCTCTGTGTGGTTATGGACTGAATCTTCCCCTCTACATTGCATGTATTGAAGCCTAGTTTCTACAGTCAAAATGAGACTGTAGTGCACATAGGGTCTTTGAAGGGTCATTTATAATCATTAGGTAAAGTTAGACCATGTGGGACATATCTGCATGTCTAAGATGTGCATGTAAATGTGTGTTTATGTGAATGTGTATGACTGTAACTATGTTCGTTTTTGTGCCTGTGCATTGTGTCAATGTGTGTGTATTGTGTGTGTTTTTGTATTGTGTGTAAGCATAGCTAAAAGGACAAAGAACCTCCGGCTCCGGGCACATCTCTTCGACTCCACCGTTTTCCCTGCATTAACATACGCCTCAGAGACCTGGGCCCTACGAAAGCAGGATGAGAATGCTATTCGGGTCTCCCAGAGAGGCATCGAAAGAGCTATGCTTGGAATATCACGTCTCACTCAAGTGAGAGAAGGAATCCGGAGTTCTGACCTCCGTCGCTATTCCAGAATCCGGGACGCTGTCTCGTTTGCCAAGGCATCGAAAATCAGATGGGCTGGACATGTAATGCGATTTGGAGACAACCGCTGGACTAGAGCCCTTACCGACTGGATCCCACGGGATGTCAAAAGATCACGTGGCCGCCCACCTACAAGATGGTCAGACTTCCTTGTTAAGACCCTGAAGGAACGTTTTGAGGCTCTTCATATTCCTGAATCAACCAGATGCCATTGGGCTACATTGGCACGTGATAGGGTCCAATGGAAATGTTACTGGCGCCCGCTCGAGCAAATCGATGCATAACGGGATTCAAGTGATCAAGTGATCAAGTGATCAAGTGTAAGCATGGGTCAATGTGTATGTAGGTGTGCATATAAAGTGTATACGTGTATGTCTATATGTGAATGTGTATCAGATTGTTAGAGCATATGAGTGTGTGAATATGTGTGACCCTGTGACTAATTTACATTAGAAGTTTTTCATATACAACAGAACTGAAGGTTGTTTTTCCACTGTGGTGCTGTGGGTGCTGTCGGGAAGAAGGAAAATGCCACTATTCCAGCACAATCAGAAGTCACGGGCCAGAGAGATAGTACAGCGGGAAGGAAACTTGCCTTACATTCAATCAAACCAGGTTCAATCCCTGGCATCTCATATGGTTTCCTGATTCCACCAGGAGTATCCCTGAGCACAGAGCCAGGAGTAAGCCCTTAGTACCACCCAGTGTGGCCCCAAAGCACAACCAAATAAATATACAGCAACGTTGCTGGAAAATCACACAGCCTAGAGCAAGGAACACATGGCAGAAGTCAGCAGGAAAGGCTTCCTGTTGCTTTCCTTTAAGGTGGAGGACACTGTGCAGATTCTCCCAGGCCTCCCTTCAGTCCTACCTTTTCTCTGTGGGTAGAGCAGCTATAATGAGGGTGGAAGTGGGGCCAGTTGACTGCTGCCAGTGAGTACAGGGTTCTGCTTGTGTCCAAGCCTCTGTAGCCCATTCTCTGGGAGTCAGGACTCCCGTGGTGCCAGGTGGGTGAGTTTAATTCAAGATAAAGCATTGCCCACAATCCCTTCCACTATTTCCCCAGCCATATCCCCCACCTTGCTTTGATCAGCATAAAGCAAAAAACATAACGAGAATGTTTTTCTTTATCTGATTTTTGTTGTTCTGAATATGAGAAGAAAGGCACATTATTTGATGATTCCCTAAAAGTGTTAATCTTTTGGATTTAAAAATAAGAGGTGCTTGAGTTAAAGGGTGGTAGGATGTTCTCATTTTCTGCCTTTGCATCCGATGCTGCCTGTAATCTTTTCCAGGTCCTTGTGCAATCTCTACCCAGGCTTTGGAGGGACTTTCAGCACATAAGCTGCCTGCAGATGTCTTTTCCTGCTGCGATCCCTTTGGTGGAAGATTGCTGATAAAAGCTAGATGACACCCTGCTTTGCTATGAGAGGAAGTGGTGGGGCAGGTGTAGCTTTCATCTGCTATGTACAGTGATGTGTGATAAACAGGCAGAAATGAATGCAGGGTTGGAGATGCAGATCAAGTGGTAAACACATGCTCTGCATGGTTGGGAGCCAGCTGGGCTCGGCTAATTCTTTGTTCTTGCTTTGGGGTCATCTGACTGTCTCATAATCAGTATGACCTCGGTTTAGGGTACTGAAAGGACTTGTTTGCTCTGTGTGACTTGCTCTTCAGTTGGCATGCCTGAGCTTGGGCTGATGTCCCCAGCATAAAGACAATATGGGGCCTTTGTGGCCTCAGCTAGAATTGGCATTCTCTGGCAACCATCAATCTTGGTGAGTCATCCCCTACTCCAGGAAGTCTTCCTTCCTTCCCCCTGGGGTTGGATGAAGGCTTGCTCTCCAGAGCTGCAGCAGCCCCTCACAGGCTTTCTTCTGTGCATATTTACATGCCTAATGTAGTAGCCTCTGTCTCTTACTGTAGACTTAGCTCCTAAAGACGTTTCTAAGCCCAACAGACTTGCCTCCATGGCTATACGCCCAAATCAGACATCTGGTGGCATTCTAGGTGTTCAGACATCTTTCTTAAAAGTGAAAATAGGGGTTTTGCAATTCACAATATATGACAACAGCATGTGACATATTCCTGCATTTTCCGTGTACCTGTGTGTGTTCCTTGAGATATGCACAGAAGCGCAAGCATGCAAGCACACATACACAGCACGCTTGCACACTACTCCCTCTACCCTAGCCCAATTCTTTCCCTTTCTCTGATGGATCGCAAACACACAGACCCCCAGGGTTCATGCAGGGTGCTAAGTCAAGTCATTGAAAGCTCCTGCTTTGATGTTTTTTATTTCAGGAAGCTACTTAAACAGAGGGTAATTATTGCTGTTAATAGCAATAATTTCCCCATAATCTGGTTACATGTCCTATTTCATTTTAACGATCAGAGCAGATGTCTTCAAGCAAGTCTGAACTGGCCTCTGGGGATAAGGCTTCCTGAGGCATATTCTTCTTGGTCTAATTATTCCACTGCAGGAACATGTTGGAGAAGAAAGTGGAGGGTAGAGGGCAGGGTGGGGCACCCCATCACCTACCCCACTTCAAGTCTCCCATCCAGAGACTAGAACACAGAACTTTCTGTGCCTTTCGATAACAACTCTGTGGGGCCCTAGGAGGAGGGTAGCCGGCGTCTCTGATCTTCCTTTTCCATGACTGTAAAAGCAAAGGGATGTAATCCCAAAGCATCATTTCCTTCTTTTAATAAGCAACTGATAAGATCGAAAGGCACCAGCCGTATCAGTGCTGCTCAGATCTTTCTCATCTTCCTAAAAGTTGCTTTTCAGGAGGAAATGAGGCGGCTTCAGATGGTTTCACTTTACAGGAAAGCAGAGATATCTGTGCCCTGTGCGTTCTAAATATTTTCTAAGGCTCACGCATTCTGCACCATCTGCACAGGCAACTACTGGCATTTGTGTTTGGGCTTTCTCCAAGCTCACTGTGGCACTTAACCTGAGTTTTTGGAGTCAGTTAGCTCTGGACTTCAGTCCTCCTTCAACCTCCTGCAAAGTTTAGTGCTCTTGCATCTCTGATGTTTTGGTTATTTGTATAATGATGTTGACCTGAGCATGAGGGAAGGCTAATTAAAGGAAGTACATGACAGCTTCTGATGCTTTTTCATTGGTGTTTTGGGGAGCAATATCATGATTGCATTAAATACACCAGGACAGAAAGAGCAAACTTCTTCAGGAATCCAGTGGAATGGGAATGACGGCAATTTGTGAAGCAAAGCATTTCAATTAAAGTTCTTCTCTTGCAAAGGACAGCACAGAGATGGCCTTCAGGTCAGTGGCCAAACTTGTCTAAAAAGAGAAAAATGACCCTCTTCGGCTGTTCATATGGAACAGCAGTTTTCAATTTAGGAAAACTGTCAAAATGATAGCTCAGAAATTTTAGACTCACAGTAAAAAACTACAGGAAGAAAAGGTTGACGTTGATTGGGTCAATTCATTGACCCAAAGTAAGTTTTATTTTAATTTTAAATGAAATAAAACTTGAAAAGATTATTGGTGCATGTGCAGGTTTTTTCAGTTAAACTATTGATATTATTTTATTTCAATTTTTTAAATATACTAAAATTTTGAAAATTATATAGTTTAGGTAATATGATTATAGTAATGTTAATATTTATGGTAGTGATGTACACAGTCAGTTCATCCACTCCCACCTGTACCGGAGTGTCGGGCGCTCCGCCAGGGTCCCCGACAGTGCCGGGAAGCGAAGTTCCCTTCTACCTCCGGCCGGCGAGGAATGGATGAACACTCAGGAATCCGATGCGGTTTTAAAAGGCTTTACTTATCACAGGTTCAGGCATACAAATCAGCAAAAGGAAAAACCCGATGCTTAGGATTCCAGGCTAGAACCCCAGCCACATGTAGGCCAAGATGGCGACCACCACGTGTAAAAACTTCCAAGGGGAATAAACGCTCACAAGGCGAGATCCCACAGGGAAGAAGCCCAAAAGCCAAAAGCCAAAAGCTGCAGGAGCCAAAAGCTGAAGGCTGAGGAACCAAAAGGCAAAAGGTAAAGGTGAAGGGGCCTCAAGTCAGCCCCTTATATACACCAAAGTAACCCAATCTGGAGGTTGTCATGCCAACAAAGAACCCTAAACAGAGTGTAGTGCCACACCCTATTGTAGGTATAAACAAAGGTTACACCAAGGACTAATCCCGAGATTATCTCTTATGTAAAACACTGGAGAGAGAGGGGCTGATATAAAGTAATACATCTTAACTTCATGAGCTTCATGTAATCTAGATGGTACCCACAAGGTCCTTATTATTATCTGCACCAGGGTGATTCTGAGTATCTTGTTCTCATGTACTGAAAGGGTCATACTCGCCTACTTAGAGCAAACTAGTATGATCCTTCCTATAGTCTACCTTTAGTCTCAGCGCAGGCAGGGTGGTAGTTTCCTGGTAAATTCTAACTGTCCCACGTTGGGTGCAGTGGGTATAAAGAGGAGCTGTGCCCAATCTAGAAAACATAGAAGTCTTAGTAGATGTATAAGTCAGAAGTTATTCAATCAAGGTGACTTCTGTAAGTGCCACACCCTCTAGCAGTGTTTACATAGAAGAGAGATCCCATTAGAATGAATATTGGCTTAAATAAGATTAAGCTGGGAGTGAGCAAAACAACAAAACTCCCAGATTAGCTAAACATGTCCTCCAACACCGGAGGGCTGGTTCCATAGGAAGCAAATATAATATGTGTAAAATACCACTGGACATTTTTGCAGTTGATGAAGGTGAGATAGATCTTGGCAAAAAAGAGTTTTTAGGGAATCACTGTATCACTGTCTTCCCATTGTTCATTGCTTGAGCGGGCCAGTAACATCTCCATACGTCCTGTCACAAGCAAGTGTAGTCCAAGGGCACCTGCTTGCTCCAGGGACAGGGAAGAGCCTCAACCCATTATCCAGGTCATGGAATTGAGGTCCATAATTGTTACTAGTTTTTGGCATAGCAAATAAAACACGAGTAGCTTGCCAGGCTCTGCCATGTAGGTGGTATACTCTCAGTAGAAGGCTCTCATCTCAAGCATTTACTGATGAAACTTAGAGGGGAAAGATCAGGTTTTCTCTTGGTTGGAGCTCTGAGGAACTATAGAGTCTGAATGTTGAGAATGACTGAACACATGATGTGTGGTTTGCTCTGGCTTCTTGCTAGGCTTACTGGGATGACGGGTATCAGGTAGAAACTGCCTATAACTGTATACAGTGTATAAATGTGAAAGATCCTGGGAAGGACATTATCCTAAAATCAGTATTATCTAAGAATAATGCGTGGCCGCTTTTAGGGAATACTACAAAATATTCAAGTTTGGATATATACAGAGATCATCATTTTTGTCTTATGCAATATTATTAATGATCTTGGCTATAAGTATAAAAATGCTTTTTCATATATTCATTATTTTCATTCTAAGTATTTGACCTCAATGTTATGAGACTACATAGAATAATGAAGAAAAAGAGCTTACATCTAAGTTCCTGGATTGCTTTATAAATAATTCCAATTTTCCATACAAATTCAGAACCAATGTCAAAATTAACATAAGAGACAGATGAAGGTGAAGTTCTGACTACACTGCTGATAGTACTGTGACAGGTAGGAGGGCCTGGGATTGTGACAAAGAAGATTCCCTATAATTTCTCCAAGGAAAGGGCTCTGGATAATATTCAAGTGAGAGTGTGAACGTGAAGAATGGACTGCCCCTAACAGCCAGCTGCGAGAAGAATCTGTGCTGTCAACCATCTAGCTCCAAAAGCAAAGACCACAGGGCAAAGCTCCTGATCCTCTCCTCTGGAAGTATATCAATAAATTAGAATCTTACCATTCGGCCAGGAAAGCATCCTCTCCTGATAGGAAGAACTATGTAAGGTGGGAGGAAGAGCTAAGGAGTCAGGAGTAAGTAACAGCTAAGGAGTCAGTCTCCTCAGGAAACATATGGAGAGAAAGCAAGATAAAAGGATGTGACCTTGGCGTCTTCCTTTTTTACTTTTTAGAGTCTGACTTTCCCATCAATTAGAGGAGACACCTGGATCCTTCCGATACTTTCTAATACCAACTGGATATTCTGAAATTCAGTCCTTGTCTCACTCTAGAATTAGCATCAGACTCTGCATACTGAAGGGCGCAGACCCAACGGCTTCTCCTTTCAGAAGTCAGCGGCAAGTCTCAGGACTCAGTTCAACTTGGCTACGAGTTGAAAGGTGTCCACCCTATGCCTCTGGTTCATTAATTTTTGACAGTAATTCACAGAACTCTGGAAAGTATTATAATTTTAATTACTATTTCATAATATTGGGTTATGAGGTTATTGAACTCACTTCGCCGGCCATGAGTCTGTTCCAAGCTCTGGCTAAGGAGGCATCCGCTGGGGCCCTTCAGTGGGGAGGGGCCCGCAGCATCTCCTGCCCAGTCTGCCCTGGCCAGAGACCCGTTCTCTGGGAACTCACCTCCCGCACTCGGGAAGAGCCCTGTTAGGGCCGCTAATGGCCCTAGTCTCAGACCTTCCCAAGGGACAAGTGAGGAGTGACATGACGCACTCAGCTCATAGCCCCACTGATGAGCTTCTCAATAGAACCTAGGAGCAACCAAATGGAAGACATACTGGGCACAGCCAGGTAAGGGTTGAGCTTTTGTTCCTCTCTCAGACACCACCTTCCTAGTTCATGGACGTATTCATCAACCAGAAAGTCCCCAAATTTTTGTTATTGAACTCCCCCCCATTTTATTATATCACCATGAAATAGATAATTACAGAACTGTTCATGATTGGGTTTCAATAATACAGTGTTCCAGCACCTATCCCTCCACTAGTGCACATTTCCCACCACCAATATCCCCAGTTTCCCCACCACCCATCCCCTTACCTGCCTCTATGGCAGGCACTTTTTATCTCTCTCTCTCTCTCTCTTTGGCCTTCTATTGTTCCCTTACTATGTTTCTTTATTATATCTCACAGCTGAGAGATCATTCTATATCTGTCGCTCTTCTTTTAACTGACTTCTCTCAACATGATACCCTCTATTTCCTTACAAATCTATGCATTTTTAATTCTGCCTCAACCCTGTTTGAGGCATACCACTTGAACAGTAATTGCAACAAATAGGTTAAACTGTAGTACTTGGTGTGTCCAAGGTCATCCTAACATTTTATTAATAGAGAACTCATCTATGATGACCCCAGAAAGGGGTCACGAAGGATCTTGATGTATTGGGTTTGAACACCCTGTTTGGCTAGGGCTTTGATGACCGCTTCAGTCTCCACAGAATCAAAGGCTTTCTTTAAATCAATGAATGTGAGACAGAGTAGCATCTTGAACTCCCTACAAACTTCAATGAGCTTGGTTACCGTGTGGATTTGGTGGATTGTGCTGAATCCTTTTCGAAGCCAGCTTGTTTGCATGGTTGCCCTTCATCTAATGTTCTGCTAATTCTGTTTAGAACAGGATTGGCAGAACACAATTGAACAGGATGCAAATATAATTGAACTAAAGTGGCTAACACCTTGGCAGAGCTCTAAAGACTTACTTAAGAGAGGGTCATCTCTAAGGTTCTTTCTAACATTTTTTGTTCACTTATTTACTTAAAAATATTCATCGGGTTCCTTCTCTGTGACTTCCAGCACTGGAGATAAAAGATCAAAACAGACTCTTAAGTTTCCTGTCCTCACAGATTTAAGTTCATGTTTCAACATGATGATCATGCTAATGTCATGTCAACACAAACTGTAAAAAGCTTACATGGGTGGGATTTGCTGTTCAACATGGATGATTTAATTTTACTTTTTTCATTTATTGTTTTTAATTTTTTATTAAGTCACCATGAGATAAACAGTTGTATATTTTCCCATGATTGGGCTTCAGTCATACAATGTTCCAGCACAAGTCCCTTCACCATTTCCCACCACTGTTCCCAATTTCCCAATTCCCAGCCTTCCACTCCTCCCCACCCTAGTCTATCTCTATGACAGACAATTTCCTTCGCTCTCTCTCTCTCTGTCTCTCCTTTTGGTCATTATGGTTTGCAGTACAGGTACTATAATATTATCATGTATATCCCTTTACCTACTTTTAGCACTCAATTCTTATCCAGAGCGATCATTTCCAACTGTGGTCTTTGTCATACCAGTCCCTTATTTGTTTTTCTGTCCTAACCGTCTTCTCCTCCTGCCCCTACTTGTGACAAGTTTCCAACCATGGACCAGTCCTTGACATGGATGATTTAAACATTCTTCAGAGCCCCTCTTGTGATTGCACCCTGCTGGTATCACAGATGGAAATCCAGAAGGATACTTTCCTGAGCCAGGTCAGTTACTAAATGGTCAAAATAGAATCCAGCCTCAAGTTTGGCTGATCCTGCTCAGAAGTCCTGTTACTTCCAAGACTGAATTTTCTGCTAGTTCTTTGATTCCCTGCTTTGGAAAAGAAGAGCTTTGAAGCATAGAAATGTATGTGTACGAAATCAATTTAAAAATTAGCAAAAAAAATAATAATGGCTGAATTTGGCCAGCTCTTTGGAAAATCTGGGTGCTTCTGGCACATTCTATTGGCAAGTCATCAAAGCTCCCGTCCTAGTGTGAGGTTATTCGTGAGACATGGGGATAAGCCCTTGAAGGGAGCAGCCGAGGATCTCAGGTGCAAAATTGTTGACAGGGATGATAAAGGAGGAAACCCTGGGGTAGCCAGGTTGATGCAAAAGAAAACCTTGAAAGACTTGTTTGAAGGAAAGAAAACCCATCATTTGTGGTTGAGTCAGGATTTTTGACTTGTGTCTTTGGGCCAAAAAAAAAAAAAGAGGTGGGCAAAGAGCTATTGGAAGTTGTTGGGTTTGGGGAGAAAATATAGAAATATAGACTGCCTCTTTGGGTTTCTTTAAAGGGGCCCATGGGTCAACTTCAGTGAAGGGCATCCCAAGTGGGTCTGGCCTCTAGGGCTGGGACAACTGCCGTCCGTGGTTGCACTTAACTTTAAAAAAACTGCCAGGAAAGGTTTCTTCTTTCATGTAGAGTCCTATTTGGCTTGAGCTGCAGGACAAGATGAGAAATGGTTGGGCAGGGTGGAGGAGGGAGGGCAGGAGGTGGGTGGGTACATTTTCCTTCTTCTCCCTCTCTTTGAACTACAACTACATGCCTCATGCATCCCGCCCTCCAGGCCCTGGGAAATAAAGTGATCTGCCTCAGGAATTTCAGAGTGGAAAATGAACTCACAGCCAGGAGGCTAGAATGGCTCTCAACACAAACATTTCATGGGGGAACGAGAGGGGACCTGGGGAAAGCGACTATGAGGGAGACTGGGTGGGAATGAGGAGGAGTTGAGAGATATGGGTGCCGCCCCGCCAAGCAGGTCATTCTCGGTCCTCCATTTCTCCACAGTTGAGAGTCAGAGAGGCCAGGAGCTGAAGTTCTGGTGTCTCCAGCAAGGAACTGAGTGATTACAAACCTTGGCATGGAAGAAGGGAGGGCTGTAGAAGTCATGAGTGTGAGGGGTGGTCCTTGGCAGAGAAAGTAACAGAGCACCCATCAATTGCACTTAGCTGGTCAGGGAGGGACCCAGCACAGCACATGTCAGAGGCAGCTGGGGTCCTCCAGGGCACTGGGAAAATTTGGGTCATGCCCCCTGATGATTTACAATTTTCAAGGGTGCTGAGTCTTCCCTGATCTTTATTTGTAGTGTGTGACTTTCTATAAATGCTGAGCAAATACATGTCTTCATCTGTCTTTTCTAGTCTTCATCACAGAATAAGGAAACTAACCAAAGTCAGCCAAAGGTATAGCCTTGATTTTATTTCTCCTTTACTCTCTTTCTTTAAAACTCATCTCTCCACTATACCACATAAAATGGTGATTTATTATTTTGGAGGGTATTTTGTGGGGTGGGGACTGTGATGGTGCGAGGCCACATCTGCAATGGTCAGGGCTTACTCCTATGCTTAGGTATTACTGTTGGCAATGTTTGGGGATCAGACGTAGTTGGAGAGCAAACCAGGGTTGCAAGCATACATGACTAATACCTTTCCCGTACTACCTCTCTAGCTCAAGTAATCTATATTTGCCATTTATGGTGCGGGGAGGCTCCTGGCAGTGCTTGAGGGATCAAGTTGTGCCAGTAACCAAATCTGGAACTCCACAGCATGTGTCCCAGCCCTTTGAGATGCTGCCCTGACAATTTAGTATGTGACCCCCTCATGGGGAACAGTTTAAAGCAGATTGTACTAGTCCTGAGAGGTTCCTCACTTGTATCACTTATATCACTTGTCTTTCCGTTGCTCATTGATTTGCTCGAGTGGGCACCAGTAACGTCTCCATTCATTGGAAATGAGGTCCATTACTGTTATTGTTTTTGGCATATCGAATACAACATAGGTAGCTCATTCTGATGTAATTCAATGTATATAAATATGTATCTGTGGCCCCTCACATTGTCTATAGTTTCCAGAAACTATGACATTCCATGAACTGATATAGTGTGAGATTCGCTTTATTATAGGGTAGTTCATGAATGTAGGACTTAAGTTCTTTGGCATAGTTCTGGTTATAAAAATACGTTACCAAGCTTCTAAATAACACCCTCCAACATGTGTAATATTAAAATGCTTTTTTTGTTCCTTCCTTCATATTGGCCAACCAGCTTACTCCAACTCAGGTCAAGGGTGGCGGTGCCTACACCAGCTGCTCAAGCTTGGTGAACACCCACCTTGGGCCCCCTTGTAACCTTCAAGGCCAGGACACATGACATGCATCCATGAACTCACCATGATGTGATGACTCAGACAGTCCAGCGGAAGGAAATAGGGACCAGAGAAAACCCACAGAGACACAGGGAGACTGTAAACCTCCACAATGCTTTTTTATTCAATTTTTTGAATGAAAAACCATCTAATGAAACCATGTTACTTGATGACCGCCTACAGATATATACCTACACATATCCCTGTGCAACACAATCCTGACAACAGTCTAAAAGTTTCTTTGAAAGAAGCCACAATGAGAGAGAGAAAGACAAAGAGAGCAGGGCACCAGGTCAGCCTTAAAAAATGCTCTTTGATGGTATAGAAGTCGTTTCACATCATGAATTTCAGAGTCCATTTGTCTGTCAATATGGTTTTTCAAGAGCAGGGAGATGAAGAATACATGCCTTTTAAGTGCAAGGCCCTGGATTTGATCCCTGTCATGATCCACATAAAAATTATTCTTCAAAACCTAAGGCTTCATTCATTGCAATTTCCATTTATCTTGTGAACAATATTTAATTTTTTTTATTTAATTACCATGCAGTGTTGCAGGACTCCTAAGGGCCGCTGCATCAGCTCTGAATTGCCGCCTGCAAATCACTTCGTAGATAAGGGGGTAGTCTAAATGTGGCAGTTTATCTGACCATGTATGCTGTACTAGCTGGTATAAATATTCTCCTATGTTACCACAATCATCGTGGGACTAGCTAGATCTTACCAGCATATTAGCCTGGCCACGTAGGACCCCTAAGTAATTAGACCAGAGAGAAATGCTGTTTGCTTCCAAGCAAACAATCATGGCTCCCTGATATACTCAAAGGCAACTAAAATACAAAACTACAATGAAGTAGAAGAGACTTGTGAAGGCTTGGAGAAATATTTAACTGGCATTAGTATTAGTCTTTGGTACAGAGACATGCCATCTCAGAAACCCCCTTCTATAAAGGCATTTATAGAAGGGGGGTTTTATAAAGGCATTTCCAGGCAGATCTTGGCTGGAAATGCCTTTGACCCTATAAAGGCATTTCCAGGCAGATCTTGGCTCAAAACATTAGCATACTAAAGGGCCTAGGTGAGGTGCAGGGAGGGATTCATTTGACTCTCCCTGCTTTCCATAACAGTGGGAGGAAGGTCTGAGTGGCAGGGGTATAAAACTAGCCTGTTTCCTCTCTCCCCGGCTTCTTTTTGGGCTCTCTCTCTTTGTGAGCCCTCACCCTTCTTGGGAGTCTTGTCTTCTTCTCCTTTTACAGGGCCTTTACATGTGGTGGCCGCCATCTTGGCCTACACGTGGCTGGGGTTCTAGCCTGGAATCCTAAGCACCGGCTTTTCCTTTTGCTGATTTGTATGCCTGAACCTGTGATAAGTAAACCCTTTTAAAACTGCATCGGATTCCTGAGTTTTCATCCATTCCTCGCCGGCTCGGAGGTAGAAGGGAACTCGCTTCCGGCACTGTCGGGGACCCCGTGGCGTGCCCGACAATGCAGCATACCATTATGAAGCTGTTCATGATTGAGTTTCAGTCATACAGTGTTCTAACATGCATCCCTTCACCAGTACACATTTTCCAACACCAATGTTCCTCGTTTCCCTCCCACCTCTACCTCCATCCCCTGCCTCTGTGGCAGGCACTTTCTCTCTTTCTCTCTCTCTCTCTCTCTCTCTCTATCTCTCTTTCTCTCCCTCTCTTTCTTTTTGAGTATTCTAGTTTGCAATAGACACTTAAGGGTTATCATGCATATCCCTTGACCTACTTTCAATATTCAGTTCTAGTGAATAACATTTTGTATGACTCAGAAGTGTAAACTAAGAGAATCCCAAAGCCTGGGCCCTAGGAGTGTTCCCCCTCCCGTTAGCTTGTCACATGATCTTGGGCAAATTGTCTCTCTTCTCTCCATATTTCCCATCCAGTCATTGCATGGTCCATACTATGCTTTATTAAAAAAATATTTCATTTTATTTTTTTCTTTCTTTGAGGCACCGTGATTTACAATACAGTTAATGATAGACTTAAGAAATATAATGTTCCAGAACCACACCCTCCACCAGAGTACTATTTTCTGCCCACCATTGACTCAGGGTCTCCCACCACCGCTCTCACATCCTACCCCCTCCATCCTCCTGCAATGGAAATCTTTCCCAAGAAAGTTCTCAGTTTTGTTTTTGTTGCCATTGGTAATTTATTATTACCTAACTATGTTTCTTTAAATCCCTCTTTTGAGAAATCATTCTGCATCAGTTCCTCTCTGCCTAATTTCACTCTGTTGCTATATGGATGGATCTGGAGTCTATCATGTTAATTGCATGATTACATCTTTTCTTATAGCCAAATACTATCCAGTTATCTGTGCTTGGACACATGTGTTGTTTCCAGATTTTAGCTATTGTGAATAGTGCTGCAATGAGCATAGGAGCACAAGTAGGAGAATGTAGGAGTCTTTTTTGAACAGTTATTGGGTCTTTGGGGTGATGTCTGGAAGCGCATTGCTGGGGCATATGGAAGCTCAATTCTTAGTTGTTTTTTCGCCCGAAAGGTTGACCCTCTAAACATTTCCACTAGCTGTGAATGAAGGCCCCCTTTTTATCACATCCATGCTGACACTGGTTGCTTCTGTTCCTTGTGATGTGTGGTTCCTTGTGTTTCTGTGTGGTTGTGGTGCTTGTTCCCTTCTCCGGCCAACTGTCCAGCTTCTAAAGGAGATTTTCAGGCTGATGAAAGTTATGTTTTTGGTTTTTATTTTACATGTTTTAACTTCTCTGAGACTCAGTTTCTCATAGAAGGAGCATTAACCACAGGCTATGACAGGATGACTGGGAACGTCGAGAAGATCCGTAATATATTGTCCGAAATACTGTCACTGCCAACACCACCATATTGGATTGAACCCCCAAAACACTGGGTGCCTGGAAACTTGAGCCAGAAATCCCCATCTATGGGAAACTTTAAATGCTGGATGCTGTTTTAGAACGTTTTTCTCCCTCCAAACTTCTGCCTACTGGCCTGGCATGGTGCAAATGCTTCCACTGCAACTGGGATTTTAATGTGTGCCAAACAGTTGCTTATCCAAGGTTGCTTGGCAGTAGTTAAACCTTTGAGCTCCTACCTTCTACATATCTCCTCTTTCTCCATGGTCAGACTTTCAAAGGAATTTGCACGGAGAGTCTAGTTTTGTCCTCAAATAAACTTAGATACAGGCACGGCATATAAAAATACCCTCTGACAGATAAGAAAACTGAGGCTCAGAGGGGTGATAGGTTTTATTCAAGGTCACCGCAATTTTGCAGCTCAGGTGGGAGGAAAACTCAGACCTTGGGAGTCTCATGCTTGTGTGCACCATCTCCATACAAAGTTTTAAAAAGCCCTTTTGTTTTATAATTTCCCACACCTGGACTTAACTTCACATAGAAAATTTGTGCATAAAGGTCAGTATTGTGGAGCTGAGAGGGAAGCTGGTGGGAAAGAAAACTCATGTTAATGGACTTTGTTACTTTGCCCCTTCCCTTAGTTTAAAGGTTCCTGTCTAGCATCAAAATCTCTGCAGAGGAAAGGAAAATAATGTTGTTCTTATATAAAAGAAGGAAACTGGGCCATGCTACCAAGGTGTTCAACTCCAACATATCAATTTCAAGGAACAAAGACTGTTGACATGAGAATTTCTGCATGAGATGAGAAGTAAAGCACTTCATTACGATTTGAAGGCCTTTAGATAGTTTTTTGTATCCACTGCCCCCAACCTCCAATTGCTTTCTCTATTACTTTTCCACATAATAATGGGAGAACCCTTCACTTAGGTTAACTTTGGTGCTGTAACTGCTCCAACTTTCCTACGTCAAAAACTTGCAAGAAAATGGATGTGTTTCTTGCTCTCTGGGACCCATAATGGCTCTGCGTCCTGACTTCCTTTCTCCTGACTCACAGTGGGAGAAGAGCATCTCAGCTCTGGGACTGACTAATCTCTGGCACAGAAAAAAGAACCAAGGCAGAACCATTTAGTTTGTAAGGTTTGTGCCCGGAAGTCACATATATCACTTCTTTCAATTTTGTTAGTCAAACAAAGCAAGTCATACGGACAAGTCCAAGGACAGTGTGGTGGAATTATGATTCTCTGCAGCAGGGAAAAAGAAACAGCGCATATATTGACAATGGAATTACACTTAATGTAACTGTGTGTCTAACATGTGGCAGCCAGAAAGTATCACCAAGCCAGTACATTATTCCTGAAAGAATGGCCAGCACAAATTATTACTCAAGTACTTCACTTGTTCCTCCCACCCCCAGGAAGGAAGGAATAGGAGTCAAATATATTGACTTCTCCTATCAAACAGCTTATTAAATACCCCGCATTATTTAGTCCTGCAATACATATAACTGTGCCCTGGAAACCTGCCCATTTGGTCTGAGGAACGTGTTCACCACTGCTTCCTGCAGGTTCTAGGATCTTCAAATCTAGAACTTGGCAGAGGAGGAAGAAGAGTTGGTGGGGAGAGGCAGAGTGAGAATTTGCACATCTGGGCACATTGGACTCTGTCACTTCTCTAGTTGCTGCTAATGTGAACTTGGAGAAGTATAGCACCAAAAAAGAACCTTGATTATAATGGGGTCCAGGACCCACACTTAAAGATGAAGATGCAATCGCTCTTGGCTTACCTGACATTGCCTAGTAAGTTTGAGGTGGGACTGGGGCCAGAACGTAGACACCTGAGTCAGAAAATCTCTGTGTGAACAGTTTGTGCTCTGGTATTAATTAGAACATGCTAAGGGGACCTGCTATCCTTGTGTAGCTGACTTATTTTTCATCTTTTTTTTAATCTTCTGCTGTTGCTGATATGACCATCATTTGTTCTATTTTCAGATACATAAGATACTTTTAGAACTATCCACTGGAATATTTGATTGAGAGTCATGTGGACTACATTGCTAGAAATAGTCTGGCCACTCTGTTGGAAGAACTGGGTCCAAGCTCAGCTTCCACCATGTCTTTAATGGCTCACACGCCAACATCAGGCTTGCCTCGTGGCTCTGAATGAGTCTGTTTCCTCAGCTGTTGCTGGTAAAAATTCAGTAAGAATTGTGTGACATTGCCTAGTGCTGGATTTAATCATTCAGCTTGTCACACTTCTGGGGAAGTGCCTGCTCTGTGCGAGACCTCTGGACAATCAGGCCTGTCCTGTGTCACTAGAGTACGGGAACTCACTGCTTACAAGCTGGTCTTCATTCAACAATCAGGAAATTCAGAAGGGATAATCATTTAGAGACACATGTACCAGGTGTAGAAGTCTTGTGGAGGGATTGAGATCAAGTCTCCCGAAATTGTATAAGAAAACCTTCCAGAGGAGGGCAGAGTGGAGAATAAGCTTTGAAAGATGACACAGCTCTCCAGGTGAGGGAATGGGGATAATTTCAGGGAAATGTAATACTGTGAGCAAATGCATGAAGGCGTGAACATGTATAATTTGGAGGAAATGATGGTAATTTAATATAGCCAGAGAGCAGAATAGGAAATGGGGAGCCAGGTGGGTTCAGGATGAGGAATGAGACTGGGGAGGTTGGTCTGAGCCAGACCTCAAGGGGGTTGCAGGAAAAGGATCATGGGTAAGAGTTCAACTGGAGCCAAAAGCTTGTGGGCTAAAAGGATCATGGGTAAGAATCTAGCTGGAGCCAAAAGCTTGTGGACTAAAAAGGATCATGGGTAAGAATTCAACTGGAGCCAAAAGCTTGTGGGCTAAAAAGGATCATGGGTAAGAATTCAACTGGAGCCAAAAGCTTGTGGACTAAAAAGGATCATGGGTAAGAATTCAACTGGAGCCAAAAGCTTGTGGGCTAAAAAGGATCATGGGTAAGAATCCAGCTGGAGCCAAAAGCTTGTGGGCCAGCTACCTGTGGTACACTGCAAAGATGTGTTGGTTTGGGGCGGGCGATAGCCCAGCGGGTAGGGCGTTTGCCTTGCGGCCGGCTCATGCCAGCCCGGGTTCAATCCCGGCATCCCATATGGTCCCCAAGCACTGCCAGGAGTAATTCCTGAGTGCAGAGCCAGGAGTAACCCCTGAGCATTGCTGGGTGTGACCCAAAAAAAAAAAAAAAAAGAACGTGTTGGTTTGATTGATAGGGATCCTTAATTTAGGCAGGACATGGGTTTTTTTTTTTTTTTTTTTTTTTGGGTCACACCTGGCAATGCTCAGGGATTACTCCTGGCTCTGCACTCAGGGAATTACTCCCTGGCGGTGCTCAGGGACCATAAGGGATGCCAGGGATCGAACCTAGGCCGGCACGGGCAGGCTGCGTGCAAGGCAAACGCCCCTACCCCGCTGGATCATTGCTCGGCCCGGGACATGTATTTTTCAATGTCTTACTCGTCGTAAACTTATACTGGTCTTCCCTTTTTAAAAAAAAAATTCATTGCATGCACCTAAAAGGCATTGAGAGGTTTGATATACAATTACAAAGATGTTCATGTTTGGGTTTGGTCATACAGTGTTCCAGCACCCATACCTCCACTAGTGCCCATTTCCACCACCAATGTTCCCGGTTCCCTCCCTCCCCGAGCTTGCCTCAATGGCAGGTTCTTTATCTCCTTTCTCTTTCACTCTCAATCTCTCTCTCTCTCTCTCTCTTTCTCTCTTCCTTCCCTTACACATTGTGGATTGTAATACATACATTTAGAGGCTATCATGTGTATCTTTTTGCCTGTATTTAATGCTCAGTTCTAGGTTGGTAGTAGCACTTTCGACAATTATTAGCACAGATCTCCCTGATCCATAGTTAAATCTGACCTTGGATATTAGTATAATAATATATATATTTATATATTTATATTTCTGTTACTGGAAATATAAATATATAAATATATATTATTCTACCAATATCCAAGGTCAGACTAATTATGGATCAGGAGATCTGTGCTAATAATTGTCAAAAAAGTGTACTACTAATATATTTATATATAATATATTATATAATATATATATTATATATTATATATTTATATGACATATAAATATATATAAATATATATAAAATATATTTATATATTATGTTATATTGTATTATATTATATTATATATTATATATTTATAATATGTTTATATATATGTTTATATATATTTTACATATAATATATTTATATATTTATGTCATGCAAATAAATGCAGTCATTCTATATCTGTCTTTTTCCTTCTGGCTAATTTCACTCAACATGATCCTCTCTATGTCGATCCATTTATAGGCAAATTTCATGATATTTTTCCTAACAGCTGCATAGTATTCCATTGTGTTTATGTACCCAAGTTTCTTTATCCAGTCATCAGTTCTCGGGCACACTGGTTGTTTCCAGATTCTGACTATTGTGACTAGTGCTGCTATGAAAATGAAAGTGCAGATGGTGTTTCCAGTGTGTTTTTGGCTTCCCAGGGTATATTCCCAAGAGTGGCATGGCTGAGTCAAATGGGAGATCAATGTCTAGTCTTTGGAGGAATGTCCATATTGTTTTCCCAAAAGTCTGTACCAGTCAACACTCCCACCAACAATGGATGAGAGTCCCCTTTTCCCTGTATCCATGCCAGCACTTGTTGTTCTTGCTCTTTTGGATATGTGCCAGTCTCTGTGATGTGAGATGATATCTCATTGTTTTGATTTGCATCGACCTTGAGAGGTTTGAAATAGAGCACTGACAGAACTGAGTTTGAGTTTTCACTTGATGGTAATAGCTGGAGCCCAGATGGATAGTAGGGGATGATAATGGCAGCCAAGAATCTCATTAACTCTCATTAACAGATGGTGCAGTAATTTCTTTGGAAGATATTGAGATCTTGTTCTGAGTAAAATGTAAGGGAGCAGAGATAGGGGGATGAATATGATCATTGCTTAGGAGGTAGGAGCCAGGATGAGGCAATACATTAAAATGAGGATGAGAGGGGAATAGACTGAAGGATTTTTTGAGGGCAAAAACCCTTCACTATTACTTCTTCTGACTGTGTAATAGTGATATTCAGCCCAGTGCCTGATGCACAAAAAGGCCAAATAATTAAGTAGATAAAACAAACAGATACAAAATTTCAGATGGTTCTTAGATTTCTAACTTAAAAAGCATATGCATAGTAGGTATTTAATGCCTCTTGTTGAATGTAAGTGGAACATTTATGATAATCATGTTTGGCTCCTATTTTATTTTATTTATTATTTTGGGGGAGACATACTTGATGGTACTCAGAGATTACTCCTGGCTCTGTGCTCAGGGATCACTATTGGCAGTATGCAGTAGTGCTGATCTAGCACATATGGAATGCTGGAGATCAAACCTGGGTCTTCTGCATTTAAGGCAAAAGATCTCTACAGTCTTTGGCTCCTATTTTAAATGAACACCAATTTCTCAAGATCCAGAGAGTATGGACAAGTCCACTGAAGGAAGCTGACTTAAGTTAGAAGCACACATTGGAGGCACTAGTTAAGGAAAAATATTATCTGACATTCCTCTCAGGAGATCTGAGCCAAGGAGTTCATACAGTGAGTTCTTTTGCTTTTGGAGTTAACAGTGAGCCTCTAAATTCAGGGTGGCCAGAAGACTCAGCACCTTTTCTTTGCTCTGTATCTTTACTATTCGAACAATAACAAAGAAACCAGCAAAACAAATAAGTGCTTTGCGGATTGAAGAGATAATACATCTACTGGCCAAATATGAAAACATCAAAGGTCCAGGCCAGGATACAGTTATGGGCCTTTGATGTACCATAAAGTCTCATTTCATGCTCCAGTCAGGAGTATTCCAGGGCAGAGATGAACCGATATTTCATGCCACCTCTGAGGCATAAAGAATACTTTATGAGGCAAAGGAAGCCAATTTTTCAAATGGCAGGAGGCTGGCAGGTTACTAGTTTGAAATCTAAGTACCAACCCGATTCCAAAACCAAATTACTCCCGGTACCTCTTGCCCAGGAGAAGTTTGCTCGGGGTTGTTGAAGGCAGGAGTGGAGTGAGAGAAAGATCCTAAGGCAGGCAGATGGAACCCATTACTCCGTCCCTTTGAATGCACTCATCTTTCAGCATTGCTATACGATAGACTATCAAGATACAGTGCATGCTGGTTGTTGCTTGTCTTTTTTCACTTGGGGATTTAAGTTCCCTTTGGGATTTAAGTTCCATGTAGGCATGGGCTGTGTGTTATTCTCTGCAGTGGAACTCTGCCTGCTACAAAGATAGGACAGGTAGCAAGTGAAAATGAATAAATATAGAGACTGTATTAGTGTTTCAGTTCATTCTCGATAATTTGGAATGGGTACCTTCATTTTTAATGCTCAAAGTCTAAAGCAAACAGACAGGCACCATGTCATACTAAAAGTATTTGCCTCAGTGGAGAGCCCTATGCAGCATGCGATAGGGAGCCGATGATTACCTAAGTCAGCTTGTTGGGGGATAGGAAAAGCAGGCTGGGATTCAGTGATGTGCAGCTGTGATCTCAAGGGTGTGTAGGAGGGCGTCAGAAAGGGAGGTAGAGTTTTGACGGAAGAGAAATGGTTGCGCCAAGTCATGGCAGTGCCTGTGATGTGACTCAGTAAAGAGGTGTTGAATGAACAAATACACAAATGGCTGCTTTAAGAATTATGAGGACTTATTATGCTAATCATTCACTCAAAGAACCCATCCAAAAAGATGCCTTCACACCAATATGTCATATCATGGAATCGTGAACTGGTCTGTTTTGTTTTTCTTAACGGAAATGAACATTTCTTGTGGCATGAGCAGGTTGACAAGAAACTTTTAAGAAACCCTAAAGACAAGACTTTTTGAAAAGTGAAAGACCTTAAGTATCATCTTGTGATATTTGTGGGGCTTGGGGTGGGGCTAGACTAAAATTTGGGAGGACAGGATTCCATAGTTATATTCCTACTTAACAGCTATGTGATTTTCCCAATACTTGTAGTTTCTGAGCTTTGAAAATCAAATGAGAGTGCTTTGTAACCAACAAGTGATGGCCAGACGAGAGTAATACACTGGTATTATTCAACCCAATCATTCTTATTACTTTATCTTAAATGACTGAGTTGTATGCCTTCTTTTAGGTGTACAGAAAGAGGAATTCTAACCTGTCAGTTGGTTTTACTCAACAGTCTCAGTCCAAATGCAGAAAAGTATTTGTGATCTGTTTTCTGTCCTTAAAGTTTGTCTTTTGTACCTGGACAATGATGGGAAAATGGTGTCATACTACTTTATCAATGGGCATGAACTTTGAAAGGTGGGGACATGACTCTACTTCCCAGTGCTAGGAATCTGCCATATTATCCATTCACCCCGCAGAGGGCCATGGGTAATTTCCACTTGCTGGAGATGATGAAGAGAGACCTTCCTCACCCATTTCTGAGGAGGTTATGCATGGAAGATTTTATCTCTCTGAATTTAATATCCTGTCACAAGCTATGTATATGATTAATTTCATGAATGATGTCCAACTATTTCTAAGATGGTTGTTACTTTTGCTTTCCCCAAAGTGTGAGTGAGTTTTGCATGAAGGAACCATCACGTTAAAAAAGTCATGAAACCCCTTTCAGCTACAAAACAAAAGGTCATTGTATACTTGAGTCTTGGCCCATCCTTACTCCCCCATGTTACGTGGTGATCTATGTCTGTTCACCATTCACAGCATCCTCAAGACCTATTAATTAGTTTGTTTCTTTGTTTGGATATTTTTCAAAGGAGAAAAAGGCTGGGAACAGCAGGGAGAAGAAGGAAAGTGATTCGCTCAAGTGATGCAGTTCACACCTGGCCTGGGGGACAAAATTTCACTTCAAGCTCATGGTCTTCTTATTATGCACATTTCAACCACATTGGTTGCTGAAAGCTCGATTAATTTATTTTTTCACTATATCACTGTCTTCCCATTGTTCATCGATTTGCTCGAGTGGGCACTATTAACATCTCCATTTGTCCTGTTACAAGCAAGTGCAACCCAAGGGTATCTACTTGCTCCAGGGACAGGAGGAGCCCGGAACCATTCTTGAGGTTATGGAACTGAGGTCCATAATAATTACTAGTCTTTGGCATAAAAAAGTAAATAAAACACGGTAGCTTGCCAGACTTACCGTGTAGGTGGTATAGTCTCAGTAGAAGGCTCTCAACGCGAGCATTTACTGATGAAACTTAAAGGGGGAAGATCAGGTTTTCTCTTGGATGGAGCTCTGAGGAACTATGGAGTCTGGATGTTGAGAATGACTAACTGCATGATGTGTGGTTTGCTCTGGCTTCTGCCAGGCTTACTGGTATCAGTCAAAACATGTCTAGAACTGTTTACTATGTATAAATGTGAAAGAACTTGGGAAGAACCTTATGCTAAATATAGTATCCTATAAAAATATAGCATGGCGCAAAGTGGCCACACGCCAAGGAACATGTGGGTCTGGTGTGGGTGGGTCTCTCTCTTCCCGGGCAACTGGCATGGAGGCGGATGAAAGGGTAGGACCCAAAACTCCACTCCGAGTCCGGCCAGCATGGTCTCTCCCCCATCATGAGAGCAAACCCTTGGAGCAATGTTGGACTCAGTCAGGGGATGGCCCTTACTGGGAGGTCAGCTCCGTGGTTGCTTCGGGGTTGGAGCAATAGTCCTGCAGTTAGGGCGTTTGCCTTACACGCGGCCGGCCCATGTAGGCCCAGGTTCGATCCCCGGCATCCCATATGGTCCCCGAGCACCCCCAGGAGTAATTCCTGAGTGCAGAGCCAGGAGAAACCCCTGAGCATTGCCGGGTGTGACCCAAAAAGCAGAAAAAAGAGCATCTGGCCTTTAGGGCCTGAGTCTCCATCACTGTTCCTGAGGCCCCAAGCATCTCTTTTATTTTTTTAAGCTCGATTAATTTAGAATGAATCAAGGTTTCTATCCTTATGATTTCACCACACTGCAGAGAAAACATTTCCAAATTTTGTAGCAGGAACTGCAAGTGTACTAAAAACTGTCCCTCAATTGTTTCGATTTTCTCATTACTAAAACAACTGAAGTTTAACTCATTTATTTCCCCCTTCTGCTTAAAATTAGTGTCCTTCCTTCGTTCCTTCCTTCCTTCCTCCCTTCCTCCCTTCCTCCCTTCCTCCCTCCGTCCCTCCCTCCCTCCCTCCCTCCCTCCCTCCCTCCCTCCCTCCTTCCCTTCCTCCCTTCCTCCCTTCCTCCCTTCCTCCCTTCCTCCCTTCCTCCCTTCCTCCCTTCCTCCCTTCCTCCCTTCCTCCTTCCTTCCTTCCTTCCTTCCTTCCTTCCTTCCTTCCTTCCTTCCTTCCTTTCCTTCCTTCCTTCCTTCCTTCCTTCCTTCCTTCCTTCCTTCCTTCCTTCCTTCCTTCCTTCCTTCCTTCCTTCCTTCCTTCCTTCATTCCTTCCTTCCTTCAACTGACCTTTAGTTCAAGGAACTTGTGGGGGTGCAAGAAAAACCAGGCCATCTATTTCAGATCCAGCTTTTTGAAACACCTTTGGTCTCTCCAGGATTTGAACTCTGCAGATAAATAGCAAAAATGGAAGGAACAGGGTAGGGAAAGGGAAATCAAATAATGGAAGAATATAAGGGGGTAAAACTGAGAAGTGCTAAGAGAAGAAAAAGAAAAAAGAGGCTTTTAAAACCAGGTCGTTTATTTTACTTTCCCTGGTATTTGTTCCACATTATACCAAACTAACTGGAAGGGAACAGGGTAATTGGACCCAGCTAATTAGGTCTTCATTTGATTTTTGTGTTTGTTTGACTAAGTTTGTAATTTGTCAGGGAGTTTTATCGTGTATACTCTGCTAACTGGTTTATCTGAACTGAGATTGAGCATGAAGAAAATTGACATTAGACTTCAGCTTCAGACTCCGCAGAGGAAGGAGACACACTCCCGAGTAAACACTTGTCTAGGTGCAGTATCAAACCTGGCCAGGAATCTGTTCCAGCTTCTTGGAGGCCCTGGACCACAGAGTTTATGGCCCAGCTAAGCTGAGCAATCCCCAGGGGAGAGCTCCAGAGGCTGTGTGGCCCCTTCCTAAGAATTTGGAGCTTAAAGTCAGACAGATCATAGCATAATTCCTACTGCTGCTACTCAGCCTTATCATGTTCCTCCAGTGTCAGTAAAAAGAAATAATGTTTACTTTCCTGGGCAGAGGCAAGGATGAAGTGAAGAGCAGAGATGATGCCTAACTGTACTAATGTAAGTCACAATTTTAGGAGGGGATTGGATTTACCATGCCGTCTTTCCTGGGAACCTTTCGAAAAGCCAGGAAGAATGATAAGTTGTATAGGATGACTGACATGAAGTTTCACTCCCAATCATGAACTTGTCCTGGCTCTCACCCGAACCAAAGTCTAGGGTGTGAACAGGTATCTTTTCTATAATCTATTGGTAAATTGTATTCAGATCGATGACTTACAATGCTGAGGTATGCATTTCCTGTGGGGTGCATGCTCTCAGTTTTGGGGACCCTATTTGTGGTATTTGTTATGTTTTGCCTCTCTGACCCCACTGGTTCATAAACATCTATTCTTACACCCCTTTTTTTTCTCCACCACTGGCATTGAGTTTCATCTTAGGGGCCATATATTTATGTGGTTTATCTGTGTGTCTGAAAACAAGCTCCTTGAGTTCAGGAATTTGTCTCTGAGTCTTCAAATCCTAACACCATGTTGAATTGTGGGACTCTGAGCAGGTTAAATAACCTCTTGAAGACTTAGTTATCTTATCCATAATATGGAGGTAATAATAGTACCTCTGAGCTAATTGGCAATGCTTGTAAAAGCTTTCAGTATTTTTCCTGGAACACAGTCAGTGTTCAGTGTATATTACCTATTATAAATGTCACCTTGAATGATTGAATAGATGAAAAACTGGATAAAACTAGTCACATGTGTTATCTTAAGAGTTGGAAAAAATTTGTATAAACAGCTCAAAATGGAACAATATGATATTGAAGAAGAAGCTACTACACCATGTAAAGGGCATTTTCCTTGCACTTGGCTAACCAGATTCAATCCCTGGCATCCCATATAATCTCCTGAGCACCACCAGGAGTAGTTTCTGAGTGTAAAATCAGTAGTAATCTCTGAGCACTATCAGGCATGACACTTCATAACAAACAAACAAATAAAGCTACTACAAGATGTAATACATGCTGCAAAAAGTATCTAATTAAAATTAAAGGGTGAAAAGTCAAGAAGCATGGAGTTGGAGTGTGCAAGAAGAAAACAGTGAGGACAAGGAAATAACAGAAAGTATTGTAGTTGCTGGAATTTACTCTATGTGTCCTTCGGGTGATCATCAGTCAACTAAGGGAAGCTCAGAGTGGGCAGGAGACTGATCAAGCCCCATGTGTTATTAGATTGTTGTGAAGACTAACATTGTGAGTGTAAAACACTAAGCACAAAAAAGTTTAGTGAATGGCAGCCCCATCCTTCCTCATTCTCCCTGAATAGTGAATGGCTATTTACAGCCAAGGCAGTGTTTAGTCACTGTCACTGTCACTGTCTTCCCGTCCATCATCGATTTACTCGAGCGGGCCCCAGTAACATCTCCATATGTCCTGTCTCATGCTAGTAGAGCCCAAGGCATCTGCTTGCTCCAGGAACATAAAGAGCCTCAATCCATTCCAGAATGAGGTCTATAATTGTTACTGGTATTTGGCATATATATCAAATACAACACGGGTAGCTTGCCAGGCTCTGCCGTGCAGGTAGCATACTCTTGTAGGCATCTCTAAGTCCAGCATTTATTGATGAACCGCGCATAGCGCGCGAACCAGGCGCTGATAGGCTGGTCTGCTGGGTGGAGGTCTGATGAGAGAGAAGTCTGGATGTGGAAAATGGAGGCCCTCATGGAGTGGGGGGGTCGTCTGGCTTGTTGTGAGGCTCTGCTGGGATGGTGGGCCAGGGCTAGAACCCACCATCCCTCCCGGGTGCCTCGTGAGCGGCTGGTCACAGGGAGAGCCAGTAGCAGCTCTGCCCCATGTCTGCGAGTCATGGGGCAGTGTTTAGTACAGCAGTTAAAGGTGGGGGTGATGGTGGGGGTAAAAAGCATTCTTTGATCTCCTCATTCAGTTACAATCTCATATAAAGAAATCATCATTGGGGGAATACCTTGGACTAAAAATGTCCCCCTGCCCCAGCCAGGTCTTGATTCTGTGAACAAATAGCTGCTCTTCTCTGGCTTCAGTTTCTCTATGGAATGGCAGGGTAGGACTCAGTGACCTCCAGGGAGCCCTCTGGCTCTGCCAGTGTGGAATTCCAAGTTAATGTTCGAAGACAGAAAGACTGTGGAGAGAAAGGCATCAGGGATGGGGAATGGGCTGGAACGAAGCTTAGCTGGGATCATGTAACAAGTCCCACAGGACATAAGCCATGTTCCAAGGTCATACAGAAAAGATTTACAGACTTGGAGTCCATAAATAATGAGTGGATGTTGGAGTCCTTTAAATATCTAATGACATTGAATGCCACAACTGGGGAGAAAGACTATTCTTTTCAGAAACTTCAATGCTATTGTGAACTTGTACAGGACTAAATTCAGGGTTTTTTCCCCCCTCTTGTCTTCTTTTACCTCTGACTCCTCCTTCCCATCTTCTCTTTTTATCTCATTTTTCTTTCTCTCTTCTCTTTTCTGTTTCCTTTCCCTTCTCTTCTTCTCACTGGTCCACTTTGCAACCAAAAGTTACTTTCCCCTTTCTTCAGTTGCCTAGTTTTATTATCTGGTTGGCAAACCAAGTTATTCAGTTTATATCATATATTTTTCTATCTTTTTAATCTTAGTTATTTCTGCAGATACTAAAAAGAATCAGAACATTTTTCATTAAAAAAGTCTCAGTAATTTAATCACAACATAACATGCTGGCTAATATACGTTTGAGAGACACTGTGAGGTGCCACAATTTTAACTACTGTAGGAACAAGCTGAAGACAAATAGGACCTATCCAGTGTTTATAGTCTCCAGAACAATTACAAATTCCAAGTTTTCAGGGACATTAACTCTGACATTCCAATCAACCTTCAAATGAACTCCAGTCTGAAACTTCAGCCACTTAGCAGACATTTTTTTGGTGTGCAAACACGTGCTCCCTTTTATTGGAGCAGAAAATTTGAGCACAATTTGGAATCATATGGAGAGTGTTACTGTAGCATTTTATTCCAAAAGTGACCTTAATTATAATTACAGGGAAATCTAGACTCCACCTTTATTAGGGCCACTTTTTTCCTTTCTCTTTAATATTTGTAGGTTGAATATTTTACTAGAAACTACAACAGCTCAGATTTTCAGCACAGTGTCCAGACAGGTTTTGTAATAATAAAAAGTCAAATGATTTTATTTTGTCAGTCACCCTGCAAACTGAAAGTATCCATAGCTGGATCTTCAAAACTGTAGAATCAATATTTGATAACTACTTTCCCTAATTCTAAAACCTCTCTTTCCAGTCTTGTATACAAAAAATTCTTTGTACTACCATTGTTTTGGTGACATGAAAAAAAATGAATGTTTTTAATTATTGGAAAATAGAAGTTTAAAATGTATAAAATCTTAGATTAAATTACAATGATGTACATTTTCCATTTCCCATTGAAAATGAATTTTATCAATTTATCTATTATTTGTTTCTGGGTACATGATTATCTTTTGTTGATCCCTTAATGTCATTTACATCTCTGTAAATAATTATTTTATTAAGTCTTCTTTTTTTTGCTTTTTGAGGTCACATCTGGCAACACTCAGGGGTTACTTCTGGTTCTTTGCTCAGGAATTAGTCCTGGTAGTGCTCGGGTGACCATATGGGATGCCGGGAGTCAAACCTGGGTTGGCTGCATGCAAGGCAAATGCCCTAACCGCTATGCTATAGCTCCGGCCCCTCATTAAGTTTTATCTAATAAAACTAGTGCATATTGTCCGCTTCGTAGGACACTGATTTTGGAATGTGCAACTGCAGATTTTTATATAGCATAAGTTGGTCAAGCAGCATCTCCCAAAGTCAGGGACATATCTTAAAAAACTCATCTCAGGATCAACAAACCTTTACCTTCTGCAGAATTGTCAGTCAGTCACCCATATACTAGTAAGAAGTATTTGCTTTGGGGGGTTGAATTTTTAAATAAATGTAGGTCTATAGAGCTTTATGTTCTATTCTCTTTTTACTTCATAGCTTATATCATCTCCTGAAATAATTGATTCACTAAAAATGACGTGGCTTTTTAACTAATTTAAATTAACTAATTTAATTAGTATCAAATTATATTATTATATAATTATATATTAATTATAGTATCTAATAATCATATTTTTAAAGTAAGTGATGGAAATCATGTAAGCAGATATAATGGTCTACCATTGTAATTTCATAGCTCCAATTTGGTCTTATCCACATACTCTTTCATTCATTCAAATGTTTACTCAGTCAATGGATATTTTTGGGGTATTCACTACATTTCAGGAAATTTTATAGGTGCTGATTTAGATTATGAATAAAGTTGATAGATACTAATACTAATTCGCTAAGTCAATTTTTAATGACTCAATTACTTCCAGGAGGTGATATAAGCTATGAAGTTAAAGAGAATAGAAAGTTAGGCTATATAGCCCTACATTTGCTTAAAAAAATTAATTCCCAAAGCAAATACCTCTTACTAGTGTTTGGGTCACTGACTGACTACTCTATAGATGATACAGTTTTATTGTTCCTGAGCTGAATTTGACATTGACTGTTGGTGCAAGAGATGGGCTTGTAGCTCTTGCTCAGAATGTCTAATATAAAACACAGCTATAGCTCTAATATACGACAACATTGAAAAGTTTGAGCGGGTGGTAGTAACATGTTACTGGCACCCACTCGAGCAAATTGATGAATAATGGGATTCAAGTGATCAAGTGATTGAAAAGTTATTATAATTTAATGCTCATATTGACTTACATGCTAGGTGAGAAATTTTTCTCATCCAATGAGTAGCAAAAATGAGCATAGAGAAGATTAAGTATTGAATAATAAACTTTGAAAGCAGATAAATGTGAGGGTCTGAGAGTATAATAGCATAAGGCAATTGATCTCTAGAACTGCAAATGGTTACCTGAGCATTTCCAACAGTGATCCCTGAGCACAGAGCCAGAAGTAAACCCTAATTAAGCACTGCTGGATGTGGTTTTCCAACACCTCCCAAAGAAAGCAATAAATATGTATTGCGAATATAAATACATAGTATACTCAGGACAGTGTTCACTTTTCTGTAAACCCAATATTGGGACCTCACACTTTAGGATCTTAGCATCTAAGTGAGTGAAGAAATAAAGCATATCTGAATCTTCTTTAACAAAAATATGAATAATTTACAATTGCTCTTTTAAAAAATAATACTGTCTTAAGTGATCACAAACACTCATGTGCAGAAACACCAAGGGAGAGGCATTCATGATGTAGTTCTTCCATGATTCCCAACTTTCCCTCACCCAAAGGCGTAGCCTGTTTGTTCATAGTTGTCAAGTTCTAAAAATAACTTCATATTTTTCATGGTTTCTAAAAAGATAGATGGAAAACAGGGAAGAGAGAGCCAGATAAATAGTTCAGGGGTCAAGGGTTCAAGTCACAGCGCAGCCCTCCTCCCACTACTACCCAGCATGGCCCTGGAGGTCCACAGCTCTGATAAACCTGAGTAGCGCCATCCTGAGGGTGATCACTGGACATTCAGCCAGGTTGACCAAGTATCAAGAGGTGATCACTGGTCCTAGGAGCACTACTTGGGAGGAACCCCCAAACAAAAACAGAGCAGATAAATTTATTACTTTATGATGCTCTCAATTTATGTGAATTAATTTATTTTACAGAGGAACTTCCCTAGTAGTGTTCAGAGGGATCCAGGGGCCAACTAGGGATTGGCTAGTTGGACCTCTATTTAAATGCAGCGGCCGATAATGTGGCATTGCTCAGGCACTATAGATTCAGAAACACTAGGGCCACTATAGTGTTTAGGGATCCACAGACCACATCCAGCAGTGTTTGGGAGCCTCTGGGGCTCCACCCACAGTGCATTGAAAAGGAGACAATCAGAGTCAGGATTGAATGTAAAGCATGTACCTCAACCTCTATGCTATTTCCTCCATCCCTAAAGTTATCATTTTTAAATGTTTATTTAATGTAGCATTAAATTTTGCCCAATGTTTTAGTATTTAAAAGCTGAGGGGGGCTGAGAAATAGCCCAGAAAGTAGGGCATTTTCTTGCACATGGCCAAACTGAATTCTATCCCTGACACCCCATTAGGTTCCCTAAGCCCTCCATGTTTGATTCTTGAGTGCAGAGCCAGGAATAAGTCTTCAGTACTGTCAGGTGTGTTCCCAAACAAAACCAACAACAACAAAAAAAGGAAAGGAAAAGGAAAAAGTTGGCAAGCACAGAAAGGTTGAGGACCTCTCACTGTTGTATCAACAGTGGCTGCATGGGATGTGATGGGATAACCCTCACACGACCTGCTCTACCAGAGCTTGTTGAATCCATTTAGGGAGCATTGGTAAAGTTCTACCTAAATTATCTCATAGCCCTGAACACACACACACACACCACACAACACACACACACACACACACACACCTATGTTTGCCTTTCTCTCCCAATGTCTGTTTATGACTATAGTCTGAACATGATTTGTGAAGGGCTTCCTGAAAGCTACTGGAACCATTTTGCCCAAATATTCGGAGAACTGGAATGCCTGAGAGTTTCGCTCCTCCTAAGAAAGATGATAACATTGAGTAACTGTGAGACTGAACGCCCAACTTACTGTCTTTAAAGGGCAAACTTTGAAGTGTAAGTTACACTTACATAAGAGGACCTTGTAGGATGGATTTGAAATCAGACCTTTGTATCCATGTTTTATTTATCTATTTTCCTCATCAGTTCTAAAAATATGTCTTTAATAATAAATCATCTGCACACAAATTCTCCCTTGAGATTGACTTCTGGATGATACAAATTATGATATTTCAGAAAAAGTGCTGAATTCTTTATTGGGGTTGAATAAAATAGAGATAAAACTGGGAAGAATTAAAAATCTCTTTATGAAAATTTAAAATCCATTAACATGGTATATTCTTCAGTTAGGCATTCTTCTGTAATTCCTCTCAGTAGTGTTTTATCATTTTTCAGCTTATGACTTGCAAATATTTTGTCAGATTTTTATCTATTTGATCAATCATTTAATCAATCATAAAGAATGTTTTTTAAAGTTCATTTAAAAATGATGTATTATTTGTGAATTTAGAAAGACCACTATATTCACATATTAATTCCAAACTTTTTACATAACCTTTGATGACACATACAAACAATAACAGTATTATTTATTTCTGTATACCATTTATGTGTCTTTATCCCTTGACTCACTCCACAATAAAACCTCAAGTAAAACTCTGAATAGAAATGGTAGCAGTGCAAATTTTATAACTTCATTTTTCCTAACAGCTGCATAGTATTCCAAAAAATACTTAAAAAAAACCCTTAAAAATAGAAAAAAAAAAAAAAGAAAATGAGTGTAAAAAAATAAGCTGGATATAAGAACAACCCAAATATCCACAAACAGATAATGTTTAAAGAAATTATGGAATATATAGACAAAGAAATCGTATGAAACTATAAGAAAAAGTGAAATAAATATTGAAGTTTGCTGCAAAAAAAAAAAGAAAAAAAGAAATGGTAGCAGTGCAAAGAATAAATTTTATTCTGCTGGACTCCATGATTCCTAAATTCCTAATCTTTCACAGTTCAAGTACTAAGGAAATCAATATAAGTAGGTAATAACAAATTTCATACACTGATAAAAATATGTATCACTGTATCATGTATCACTGTCTTCCTGTTCATCATCAATTTGCTCGAGCGGGCACCAGTAACATCTCCATATGTCGTGTCTCATGCTAGTAGAGCCCAAGGGCACCTGCTTGTTTCAGGAACATAAAGAGCCTCAAACCATTCCATCAGGTAATGGGAATGAGGTCTATAATTGTTACTGGTATCTGGCATATCAAATATGACATGGGTAGCTTGCCAGGCTCTGCCATGCGTGTAGCATACACTTGTAGTCATCTCAAAATCCAGCATTTATTGATGGTGGGGAAACTGCCTAGGGACCAGGAATTCTGTGACTCCGGGAGTCACAGGAACTGTTGACAGTAAGAGCCAGGGCCTTCTTTCTGCAAAGTGCTCCCTGGAACCCTTCACAGGCCTGTGGAGTAGGATGGTTTTCATCATTAATTAACATGTTTTCCACACTGGGGCCAGAAGTGGGACTAGCTAAGCGAAGCCCAAGGGAGAGGGACTGGAAGCTATAAACAAGTTTATAAACAGAATAAATATGATACCAACTTATTAAAGGTGTGCAACATTTCTATTTTTAGATATGTCATTAACAATATATTTACAAAAATGTGTACTTGCAATCTAACTACTGATCAATATAACTTTCAACAATTAGGAGTGAGATTTTTAAATCTGCTTCAATCCAAAAAATGTTTTTACATAAGAATTTATTCAGGATGATGAAGAAAAGGCGGAGCACATCCTAGTGAGGCATGCTCTCTCTTTGGAATATTTGTATGGGAAGTGCTATCAGCAGGGACGATTGTGTGGTTTTAGAAGGTAGAACTATTATCCATCACCTAGAAGCACCATATTTCTTCATCAGGGGAAATAAGGAAGATGAAGAAATTTCTAACAAAGGAAAACTCAGCTTTAGCACTGTGAGTGCCTTGTGTTGCTGTACTGAGACAGATCCAGACAGACCCAGTGCTCAGAGATGAATATTTTAGGTTGCCCAAAGAACCCACAGAATTAATTGGGATGAAGTGTTAGTTTAGTTAGCTAAAAAGTGAGTATTAATTTCTGAAGCTATGAATGGATAAGGAAATTGACATAAAGGATCGGGCATATGTGATTTATAAGAAATATCTGAATATAAACATTTGGTCATCTGATGACCAATATATCCTTACATGACTTGATCTTTATCCATAGTTATTTATTGTAGATCTTTATCTGAAGTTCTTGCCTCAGTTCCCTACAGCTTTGGAATTTCCTAGATATTGGGAGAGATAAAAGTGTCTTTTGGTATGTGAATAAGGGGTCAGGTGTTGATGGGACCCTGGGATTTTCAGCCTCATATCTGGATCTCTGAAGAAGGGAGTGGGCCTAGAGCTTGGGTTGGATTGATAATGTTTGCAATATTATCTAAGCAAATTCAAAAGGAATGGACTTTGGAGCACATTTGGATTGGTGGATTGGTGGAGTTCTCGGGAGATTAAATAGCTTGTGTGGAGAGAAAATTTTCATTCCTTTTCACCTTGTCCTACACATTTCTTCCATCAGACTGTGCCTGAATAATATCCTTGGACAGAAATTGCTGGTCTAGTGAGTGGATGGGTTTCCTGAACTCTGTGTGCTGATCTAGCAAATGAGTCAAATCTGAGGAGGGCTTGTGTGAACCTCTGATTTACAGCAGTCCCCAAGGGGCACAAGGAATAGGCATGGACGAGGGATGGGCGTCTGTAGTCTGGGAGTCCGGGCTGCAAATCTCTGGAATCTGATGCTTTCTCTGGGCGAAGGGTCAGAACCAAGTTGAATTCTCAGACTCAAGAGCTGAATTCTCTTGCTGGTGTCTGAGATCTGGTTTTTGTGCTTTTCTTTTCGCTGTGAAGAAGGCTCTGAACACAGACTAGTTAGAATTGAGTTCAGGATCCCTGTTCAGTCTTTGAACAACCTTCTAAGGGGTTCAGACTTTGCCTCGATCCACAGAGATGAATTCGAAGCTGAAACTTGTTTATAGCTGCCAGTCCCTCTCCCTCGGGCTTCGCTTAGCTAGTCCCACTTCTGGCCCCAGTGTGGAAAACATGTTAATTAATGATGAAAACCATCCTACTCCACAGGCCTGTGAAGGGTTCCAGGGAGCACTTTGCAGAAAGAAGGCCTGGCTCTTGCTGTCAACAGTTCCTGTGACTCCCGGAGTCACAGAATTCCTGGTCCTAGGCAGTTTCCCCATCTCCAGGGCGTGTACGCCTCAGCCTTACAGTCACTGGGGAATGGCGTCACTGGGGCCTGATGCCCCAGCGTGCTCAGCTCTCGGGGCCTGGAACCTGTTAGAGACGCACGGAATTGGATGTGTCAGGCAGAGAAGGGCTGGGCCTGTCAGCTGGGACTCCTTCCACGTAGCTTTTGGCTCCCAGTGGTGTTTGTGGAAAAGGAAAAATGTTGGCAGCAGAGTAAGAAGCAACCCTCATGAGTTTTATATGTGTGTGTGCGTGCATGCATGTACGCCAGTCATTCTTGTATTTATCTCTGTTTACAACTTCAGGAAAATATTACAGGGCAGTTTGTTTTTAACTGTAGCACCAATTAAATGATACTAATATGGCAAAAAATTCTTCTAGCTAAATCTTTTGAATTCAGCAACAGACCACATTTCTGGGTGGAAAGGAAGGGAAGAAGGCCCAGAGATTGGGGAAATGTGGAGGGCAGGTGGGCTACTGTCTTTGGAGAAGCATTTCAACCCAAGGGTCATAATGCTTCATAGGGTAAACCTCAGCAGAGGAGCTCCTGAGTTGGGAAGCCCTCCTGTGCCTTCTCTCTCCCACCACTCTCTAGTTCATCTCATTGCTGATTTCGATTCATCTTCGTTTTCCCCTACTATGTTTGGTAGCCCCAGGAAGGCCAGTCCTTAGAGACCATGTGATCCAGGCTCTTGGGGCTGTGCCCTTCCAGATGGACTTGGGCAAGGTGAGAGATAGTGATCTGAGATCGGAGAGTAAGGGCCTAGAAATTATTACCCTTTTCTCTCCTCCCAGCACATGATCCAGATAAACTATATTCTTTAGTGATGGGGGAGGGCAGGAGGAGGTGTTAGGCTACATTTTGTGGTATTTAGGGGTTAATCCTGGCTCTATGCTTATGGATCACACCTGGCAGTAGTCAGAGGATATATGCATTGATGGGGCTAGACCAGGATCAGATTTATGCAAGGCAAGAGTTTTACCCCCTTTACCATATCTTTGGCCCCTGGAGAAACTATACTCTTGACCCCCCTACTCCATGGGGGCCACCATTTTCCACATCCAGACTTCCCCTCATAACAGCTCCACCCAGCAGACCAGACTATCACAGCCCGGCTCACGGCGGCGCTACCGGCCACACAGTTCATCAACAAAAGCTTTATTTAGAGGTGACTACAACAGTATGCCACCCGCATGGCAAGCCTGGCAAGCTGCTCATGTTGTATATGATATGCCAAATACCAGTAACATTTATATTAGGTCATTCCCATGACCTAATATAATGGTTTGAGGCTCTTTATGTTCCTGGAGCAAGTGGATGCCTTTGGGTTCTACTAGCATGATACAGGACATATGGAGATATTACTGGTGACCGCTCTAGCAAATAGATGATGAAAGGGAAGATAGTGATAGTGATAGACCAGGTTATAGCAACTTTTGCATCATTTTTCTTTCTTAGCCCCTGGTTTCTTTTAATACTTCCCTCCCTGTTCCCCTATTCATGTTTGGGTGGGTGGTAGGTTTGCTTCTCTTGGTTATACCTAGTTCCTGTTCCCCTTCCCACAAACACACACACACACACACACAAACCCTTGCTTGAGAAGTCCTGTTGCCAAGCTCTCCTGAGTTAACCCTTTCATGTGGGTCACACTAAGAGCTATAATATGGCCGATTGTGTCATTTTAGCTCTCCTGGACCTTCTATTTCAGTTCCTCATTAACTACTCCTCTGACAGACTTTTCCTTTCTTGAGTTGGACTAATTCTCCTCTGCAGGCTTCAGTCAGACGACTCTGAGGGACTGTACATGTGAGGCTGCTGCTTTCCAGCTTCCAATCCTCTCACAGTTCTTTGCGTCTCTGTAATCCAGAGCCAACTTTCCTACTTGCTTACAAAGCTCCAACCAGCCTCTTGCTTCTCACGCTGCCCTCTCATGGGCTCAGCTGTGAGGCGGTTCTGGGGTCTTCCCCTCCCTCATGTTTCTGCTTTCCTAACGCAAGGCCCGTGCGAGTGGCATTTACTGAGAAATTTCTATGACGGAGCACTTGAGCAAAGTGCATTTTAAAAGTGCACAGTTCCATTTTATTCTCTCTGCACCCCTGTCTGGCATTTAATATTGTGTTTCCATTTCACAGACGGGAAGCCTGGGGCCATCTAAGGGAGTGTGCCACAGCTACTCCACTGGGAATTGGTGGAGACAGGGCTTGAACCCTGGCATCCTGGATGCAGAGGAATACGGAATCAGTCAGAGTTTGGGTGCTAACACATCTTTCAGATTGTACCTCACTGACCATCTTCCCTGAGATGACCCTTTGAAGTGTTCCTTCTGAAGTCATCCACTTCTCTGGGTTTCAATAGTTTGTTCTTTAGTTCAATCCAATCCACTGTCACTGACAGTTTTTGTGCTTGTAGGTGGTATCTCCAGAAACCATGAAAAGGCCCCTTGATAGAGAGGCACTTGCTGCTCATGTGCTGTGTTAAGTCCCAGACCCACTGTAGGTACAGTAATTGGGTGATGTGTGAGAGGGGGGACATAGTTAGGAGACAGACCATTTAGCCCAAGCCCAAGTCTGTTTTATTCATAAAGGGGATGCCAATTTTGAAACACCCAAGAGACTCTGTACAAATATTTCAACTTATTGAAATGCATTGAAAATTCACCATGCTCGAAGCACTGCAGTAGGCTCAAAGTTAGAGCCAGAATCAAGAGAAATTTCTCAATCCTGAAGCTTATCTTCATTTTTCAGTCCTCTGCTCTATCAGCTGAGCTATTGAAGAGCGCATTGAGCTATCGAAGGGCGCATTGCTTCTCTTTATTCTTAATGTCTACGTCGCTGACACATATTAGATTCCTAAATGAATTAAAGAATAGGAGGAAAGACTGCAAATGGGGACTGGAAATGAATCTTCAAAAACTGAAAACAACCAGCAGCATATATGGGAAGTAGTGGAGGAGAGCTGCTCTTATCTAGGTGGTATTTGATCCCAGGCTTATTCACCCAGGCAGGAGAGGGAAGTTTGTGGGGATGGAGGATAGTTTCTTCTAGACTAGAAACCAGCTAGGCACATTGGAGCAAAAAGGGAACCTGCAGTGTGGCCAGGCACACTGTGAGCTGTACAGATTAGAGGGATCATAGGCTGGAGAAACAGGGACGTTAAGAATTCATGATGGTTTACTCTAGTGGGAGGAGAAGATGCTAACATTTTTTATTATGAACAGCCTGAATGAGTTGCTTCATTCTTGCTATAGGGATACAGGTAACATGTTCCATACAAGCAGCTTGTTTTACCTATGTGGTTGTTGAAGCTTAAGGAGGTGAGACCATTTATGAGAATTTTCTATAAGTCATGGCACACCGTTTCTGTCAGACAGAGAGGAGAAGCCATAATTCTACCAGCTTGGTCTAATAGACCATTTTTATTAACTGGGAGCAATATTATCTTCTGGAGGCCTTCAGGATATTTCAAGAGAGCCACAAATGGAAGTAGCACTGATAGGATTCATGGCATGAAATTATATGGCAACTGGTGGGAGCGGGAAATCTGGGAAGGAAATGAACTTGGAAAAGATCATCAACTGGAAAAGTTGGTTAAGAGTTTCAAACTACTGCGAGCATACTCGCTGTACCTTGAGGCTTACAGGTAGCACTAGCCACCTGTAGCTATTGAGTGTGTGAAATATGGTTGGTACAACATTGCACTGACTTCTGAATTCTGTATCCCGTACATTCAATTAATATTTAAATAATCTCAGGTGGCAAATGCTTACCATAGTAGGCAGCTTGATTTATATCCTGCAAAGTAACTAAGACAAAGCCAGATCTAGTAGAGAAAGGGGAGAAAGGCAACAAGTATATATCTGAGTCCTTATATACTATTTATTTATTTATTTATCTATTTATTTATTCATTCATTTACTTATTTATTTATTTATTTATTTAGGCTCCTGGGCTATTCCCAGTGTTGCTTAGGGCTTATAGTCTACTGAAAACTTCCAAGAGAGATCCCTGAACAGTGCTGAGGATTCAAACCAGGCAAAAGCAAGTGCCTTAATCCCTCTCTCCAGTCCTATTTTCCTGACTTCAATCATTGAGGTGTAGTTTTATAGACGGCTTTGAGTGGCTGGGGTAGGAGGGAAGCAGAGCCTGGGCAGACCATGCTGCTGTTCAAAGCAGAGAGATTAGATGTGCACAGAATTAAAATACAAAGACGAAGGTTTCATGTTCTAAGTGCCCCAAGAAAGGAACAGATAAGCAGGGAGGGATAAGGCTCATTCTGTCTTCTGGGGCTGCTGGGTGTGTGACATCACTGATATGAACGGGTGTTAGCAGCTGTGTGCTTTGAAAACAGTCCAGTACTCAGTCCACACAATGTTGTCTTAACTCTGTGAGTTGATAACATGTGAGGATCTGCATCTTCACAGCTCACTGTGAGGTGTGTGGGATGCTCAAAGGGAAACGTCTGTCTTGGGACACACAGATGCTTGGCACAGAGCTTGGCACATGGCCCTGGGTTCCTGGCACTGGCATCAGGGTCTTTGCAAGTCCCTTGCTGAGTCTCTATGAGCCCCTGGCCCCATTTTTGACTTGGTCAGGATCCCGGGAACTATTTTTTGAGGTTTAGGTGATGTTGATAAAGCTTGGGGTCATCTAGGCTCTGTGCCAGCCTTCAGAAGACACCCAGGAGTACAATCAGAGGAGGTGCTAAAGCAGGGAATCATGAGCCCTAATGAGGCTTCGGAAAGACTAAGCTCCTCCCTGCCCTGCACGCTGTCCACATGACAGGCTCCCGAAGACCCACAAACATTCCTGGTCTTTATTTCTAAAGGATTTTGGACCGGAAGAAAAGTAGGTCATCTGGAAGACTCAGATTTCTCTTCCAGCCTCCTACTCAGCTCCCTTTTATTTAAACAGGAAGATAGAGGCCCAGTAAAGAGAAGATTTGTAGTAGAAGCTGGGGTCAGTTAACTGCCACTTCTACAAACTCCTATCCTGAGTCCCAAACCATGTTCCCCATCAAACCAAATTAGGATTTTCTCCAGACCTTGTTTCAAAATGCTCACCCAAAACATATCCAGTGTCAGCTGACACTGCCTGAAATTGTCTATGGGCTAAAGAGCATTAGAACTAGGAGAAATCCTGGTGTCCCTTCATGAAGCCTCGTCTTTCAGAAGGGAGGCCCATAATACAGCTTGTTTAATGACCTGCTTAATGACTTGCTCAGCTGACATAGGAAGCCATATTTTAATTGACAGGGCTGTTTCCAATCCAGGACCACATAACTTGGAATCTTTGGAGAAGATGTGTATCAGGGCTGTATCTCATTGACACAATATCTTCTCTGATGGGTCTGCACTGAATGACAGCCAACTGGGTGGCATGTGCAGATGGCCATTGGCCCTACTTCGTTCCTTACTTCTTTCCTTCCTTCCTTCCTTCCTTCCTTCCTTCTTTTCTTTCTTCTTTTCTTTCTTTCTTTCCTTCCTTCCTTCCTTCCTTCCTTCCTTCCTTTTCTTTCTTCTTTTCTTTCCTTCCTTCCTTCCTTCCTTCCTTCCTTCCTTCCTTCCCTTCCTTCCTTCCTTCCTTCCTTCCTTCCTTCCTTCCTTCCTTCCTTCCTTCCTTCCTTCCTTCCTTCCTTCCTTCCTTCCTTCCTTCCTTCCTTCCTTCCTTCCTTCCTTCCTTCCTTCCTTCCTTCCTTCCTTCCTTCCTTCCTTCCTTCCTTCCTTCCTTCCTTCCTTCCTTCCTTCCTTCCTTCCTTCCTTCCTTCCTTCCTTCCTTCCTTCCTTCCTTCCTGCTTTTTGGGTCACACCTGGCAATGCTCAGGGGTTACTCCTGACTCTTCGCTCAGAAATTACTCCTGGTGGTGCTGGGGGACCATTTGGGATGCTGGGGATCAAACCTGGGTCAGCTGCTTTCAAGGCAAACACCCTACCTGCTGTGCTATTGCTCTGGCCCCCAGGCCCCATTTTCAAAGCCTAGCTTGAGCTCTACTTTATCCAGAAACCAGAAAGAAGGACCCAAGACCAGTAAAATGTCCTTAACATTTTCCACTAGACCCTCATTCCTCTCTCATTACCTTCATTACCTCTTCTGGTTCACCCCTATCCACTTTGCCCACCTGCTGGATATACATTGAGGACAAAGAATTAATGTATGCTTCTGGCCAGGGTTTGCATCATTAGTTCCAAATGAAATAACAGAGCTCTTGTGCTCAGTCTCAGGAAGAAGTCTTGTCATCAGCCACAGGGTGAACATTACAAGAATGCAGCAAACCTTGACCACACATCAGTCGCCTACTAACACTACTCTGTGCTGGGTATGTCCTAGGTGTAACAGCTTAGGTACACCTAGAAGGGTGTTTCTGAGCCTATTCAGTTAAGTATTACTCTGTCCTGAGTCAGACAAGGCTTGCTCTTCCTGGCCATGTGCGGCAGTGTGGTATGTGGGGTGAGCCTCAGTAATTAGTGGTTCTGGTCTGAGGTCAATATCAAGCGTTAAAATCATCTCCCTAGACTTAGGATAGTCAAGGTCTATGTGATTCAAATATTCATGATGTAGGATCATCTGTACACAAATCTCCTTCAGCATAGTGACTCTGTGGCCACTCAGTGACCATGTGCTGAATATCTCTCCAAAACTCAGATTTAGATTCTAACTCTCCAACAGTATAGCATTCTTAGTGGTCACTATTACTAGAAAAAACAATGCATTTCCCCCTTGTTCATGATCTGATTCTTCTATGTATACATTATATATGTTGGATTATTTATGGTAGTCCTTGCAGCACATAAGTCTCACAGGACGTGTGATAAATGCTTAATGAGCAATTTAAAGAAGTCTTGATTTGGGCTTTGAGAAATGAAGAAATGTCACTGGCCACAGCCGATTGGATAAATGTCCACCCTTGGGCCTGTCAATCTTTTTCTTCAAGAAATTTGGGTTGGGGCTAAGAGATGGAATTAATTGGCTTTGGGCAAGAAGTCAAAGAGGCTTGTGAACTTTGAAGTTCCCGAGGGACTGTTGCAGCAGCTATGGCTGTGGAATTACAAGACCTCAAACTCACCGGTAGTGCTGCCTATAGACCTCTTGCTATGCTCATGAATTCTGAGTGTCTAGAATTCAGACTTGCCACAGAGGGAACATCGTGTGTCTGTTCCACTGTGTCTTGGGTCTTAGAATATTCAAAGATAGTGACCAGGAATCCTATCAAGCTTCATTCATTTACATGTCTGCCCACTGATGCTGGTCAGCCTCCATTTCCTTCCAGGTAATCTCACCATAAGGGTTAGCTTAGGGTTACTCACAACATGGTGACTAGAATATGTGACCCTGTGGAAGAGGCTGGTGGAAGTCATATTCCTGGTTGATGAATTTGTTTTAGCAAAGTTATTCCTGACCTTCATTTGATTCATCAAGGCAGTCACAAAACCCAATCCAGATATAATAGAAGAAAATTTCTCTGTAGCTTGATGGAGAATAGTCAGTTTCTGAGAGGATGTACGGAAACAAAAAATGTTGTAGTATAGTTTGCAAAATGTTGTAGTATACAGGTGTGACTCCAAGGTCAGAAGATTGACCTCCATAACTAAGGGTGACAAAAGAAGTTGGTAGTTCCTGGTAAACTGGTCTGGAGCATCTGTGAGATGGATCTGTATGTCTACCACAAGGGGGCAGACTTCTCAGTTCTCAAGTTTTGTCTCTTCAAGTAGATTCCCTAAAAGGTACTTTACATTCTTACAATACGTGACTATCCACTAGGTTGAATGGATTTCCATCTCTTGCAACCCAATCTACCAGCCCAAGGCTCTGAACCTTAGTTTCTCTTCCTATAAAGTAAGGAGGTTGGATGTGCCTTCCCGTTTTGAAATCCGGTGATTCTTATCCACACAGCCACCGTCTTTTATAGAGCCGACTCTGCAGAAAGGAGAACACAGCTTACTTGTTGAGAGCCTCTTATCAGATACAGACCCAGACAGACACAGTCTGGCTTAGCTGTTCATGTGATTTATTCACCCCATTCAGAGGAAAGCTCCAGGTGATATCTGAGCTGTGGCAGTAGCCAGCTGGTTCCCAACACATTTCTGTATAAAAATAATGCCTAAGGAGCACCAACCTCTGTTCATTCTTATTTCATACTCTAGGAACCCGAAGATGTCCTGCAAAAATATAAGTAAAAGTACATTTTACCTGCATCTGCCCCCCAGTTTTTTTCACTTTCTAGCCCACAGTGCTAACAGGAGCAGATTGCTGAGAACACAAAGCCAGTGACCATCTGCAGGTCATTCCATCTATCAGACTCCTGGCCAGAACATTCTTCTTTCCCAAAGCAGAGACTTATGTATTTGGACAATGCAATATTGGGATTGCGCAAATCCATATTTAAATTCTGTGCTCACCATGCATGCAGTAACCATAAAACCTAGTGCGAGGAGTACATTTTCCTCTACTTACGGGGCCTTTCTAGGGGCCGTGAATATGACTCAAGTGGTCGAGCATGTGCCTAACATGTGTGAGGCCTCGAGTGCAGTCCCTAGCACTGCATCTCCTTGCCCCGAGCCCCTACACACACCAACATGCCCTATGTATCTCCTATTTTTTAAAGTGTACTTAAGATCTTGCAACATTATTTGGACACTGATAAAAATGTGGTAAGAGACATTTAGTATGACACTAGTCACATTCTAAAGGGAATATCAGAGTCTATGAAAACTTAAGGGACCTGACACCCACCAATATATTGGGGTACAACTCCCAGCATTATACAATCTCCAGAAAATAGCCAGTTGCATCCCTGAAGACCCTCAGCACCACCAGTGTGACCCACACAATCCCTGACATTATAGGGCTGAAGCAGCCTTACATCCTCAGGACCTGACGTTGATTCACCAGCCTCGTTGACTGAGAATAAGTGGTGGGAACTTTGTGCTTCCTGAGCACCCCTAAAATAGAATGAGTGATAAGAAAATAAACTGCTTCTGACTTTAAGGTGTTTCAGTAGAATCAGAAAGACAAATTATTCTGACGCTATTTTGAAGCAGCTGTCAGTAATAGCTTAGTGAACTTGGACCATTCTTATCTTACCTGTCGTGTCTCCATTTGCAGCAATCTGAGCTGCTGCTGCTGCTGAATTCAGGCCCTGAGTTCATGACAGCAGCAGGAGAGGACATGGGGCAAGATGTGGGGTACATGGTGACCATTAACTGGATAACTCTCCTTACACTGGGAGTCTGGGCTGGACCAGCAGCAGAAACTCTTCAGTACCCTGAAACCTTGGGCAGTTGCTGGGCCTCTTGGCTGTTCAGTCTGTTTTATAGCAAATGGAACAGAGCAAAGCAGATATTGAGACTCAAGACTGTGCTTTGCTGTGCTGAGGTTTGGGAGTATCGGTGCCTCCTCTCCTTGTTCCTGGGAGAGTGAGCCTGTGGGTTGTGTATCATAAGCGCTGGCTCTGTGCTGACCAGGAAAACTGCTGGAGGAAGCCCAGCGAAAGGCCTCAGTTTCTCTCCTGTGCCTGACTCGAAACTGGTCTCTGCTAGCCTGGTCTCTTGGGTGTGAACCACGTCATGGAGCATTCCTGGCTCAGGTAATTGACGAATGACACTTCCCGTGATGCTTCTTTCCTATAATGGCCACTCCCATCGTTGCTTGATCTGTCAGTGGAGGCCTGAGGGTCTGTGCGTGGAAGAACTGATGTGGTGCTACCAGGGCCTGAGGTGCCTGGGGGGTCACCAGGGTTACAGCCAGTGCTGCTTTGTGGGACATGAAGGGATGGAGGTCAAACTCATGACCTTGAACTATGTGTTCCACATGTTCTCCAACACGTAAGCTGTCTCTCCCCAGAATCATTTTTAAAAATTATAGTTTAGGTAATATTTTATAGTTTAGGTTACAACAGTGTTAGTGTTTATGAGGTTGAGGTTCAGAATGATTGCGACCCACCTGAGACTCCCAACCTCTGTCCCTGTTACATCTAGTCCAGTACTTCATCCCTCCCCTTTCTCTGTTGCTTGGTAATCTCAGTTTTATAGCTCAAAGCCAACATTTTTATCAAAGTTCAGTACTGTCCCCTATCACTTGGTATCTGCCTTTCTCTTTGATTTATTTAACTGATACAATACCCTCCAGTTCCGTTCATGTTGCAGTGAGCCATGGGATTTCTTTTTACTTTTTCTTACTATTGCATAGTTTTCCTTTGTTCATGTATATCAGAACATTTTTATCTATGTTCTGTGGCCTCTCCTTCTTCTATGGCTTCCCCTTAATTTGTGCATATTTTTATTCCTCAAAACAGACTCAGATATATTGTAAAAATGGAAGTATGGGGGCGGAGCGATAGCCCAGTGGGTAGGGCGCTTGCCTTGCATGCAGCTGGCTTGGGCCGGCCCAGGTTCGATCCTCGGCATCCCATATGGTCCCCCAAGCTCCTCCAGGAGTAATTCCTGAGTGCAGAGCCAGGAGTAGCCCCTGAGCATTGTCGGGTGTGACACAAAAAAAAAAAAAAAAATTGAAAGTATGAAGTCAGATATTGTTGCTCAGAGAGATAATTGTTATTTGCCTTCTCAGCCCCGACACATAGAAAGTGCTCAGAGAAAATCTATTTTATCCCCTTCAAACAAATATCACTTTTTAGTACATGGGAGGGATGTTCCCAGAAAATATTTGGAGTCTGGGGGCCCCTTAAGATTTTATTCAGCCATGCAGAACAGGTGGTTCAGTACTAGGCTCTGAGGATCCAGAGCTCCTCAGGACTTTGGAGGCTGTGGCCCACCATGGCCCCCTGCCAGGACTTGGAGCTAGAGTTCAAACTTGAGTCTTGGAATATGCAAAGCCTGCACTTCTGATGATCTGCCATCTCCATAGCACCAGAGATAGCATATCTGAGAACAGTTCTTTCATACTTCTGGTCCGGTTTTTCCTCCAAGGAGCTTGAAAACCTCTCCTTGTGTTTGGAGATGATTCTTCCTAACTGGAAAGCCTTAGGCCAGGTGTCAGTTGGGGAGAGTCACAGGGAAACGTCTTCCAACATGTCTGTAGAGATCAGCCCTGTCCTGAAGTTAGGTCAGGCCCCTGCACCTCTTGATGCTGGCCACGCCTGGCTCAGGGATTGCTTTTGGGAGTTGTACAGAGGGAATGAATGAGTCCTTTGCACACATTCACACACTCAGGTAAACCCCCTGATGACTCACAGTTGATGACCACAAAAAGTGGATGACTCCAGGGAGAGGGTCCCAGGCAAGTGCACCTCTTAGTCCCCAATTGGCCCATATGGACACAGTGAGTCACGTGTGCAAAATGCACCAGGAAGAACTCCCCTCCTTGGCCAACTTGGCTCCTGCAGGCGAGCTCAGCTGCTCCAGGGCCTGAAGACAAATCACATTTCTGGGCTTTTGCGAGAGCTCTGCAGCTCTCTAAATTTAGATTGGGCTCCCTTCTGGGATCAGTCAGCTCTGCAAGAGATGTTATTTCATTATGAAAACCTGAGCTGAAGTCCTAATAGCCCGTTGTGCAGAGAGCCTTCATCCCCCGGCTGCAGACCTCTACTGGCTCTGGTCCCCCCTCAGATGCCAAAGCAGTTCTCTGCCCGTGGCCCCCTCTGATCCACACACTGGGGTTTCATCATCCCCTATCTGCTTCAATCGTGCAGATTTCCAAGTGGCTTCTGGGTCACGGGAAGTGTCCTCCATACACTGATAGCCACTCTGCTTCTTTGTCCCATGCATGTTGTGGCCCTTCTTTCCCAGAGTTGGAAAAAATCCTCATTCTTTAAAGAATTCCAAGAGCTCATGGTGGCAGAGGCAGGAGCCAAACCCAGGTTTGTCTAATCCAGAATCTATGTGCTTCCTTTTGCATCCACAGGCGCACATTGCGGTTCTTCCCCTGCACAATTCCAGCACTTCTGTGTGTCAGATACACTAGAGTCATTGATGAGTGCAGGCTTCTCCTAACAGAGTCTGGTTACCCAAACCAAACTCGGGAAATGCAAGAAAGTTGGCACAGGAGTGGCCCAGAGCAGGAGGCCGACTTTTCCCCCCGTGGTTAGATTAACCTCTGGGTTTTGCTCTTATCTCAATGGTCCTCACATAGGGGGACACATTCAAATCTGAAGAGCTAGTCAAAAGCCAATAGGCCCAGGAATTTGACTGGAGGTCTAATATTATTGCTTTGTATTGGGATCCAGTCTTGAGTGTTTTCTAGAAATGTCCCAGTGGTTCTAAAGGATAGGCACAAATAAGAGTTAGTAGTAACCCTACCAATCTATTCTTGTTCTTTATTGGTAAAAATCAGTCACTTATTGCAAAGGCCAGAAAATTGACATTCAGTTTGGTTCTCCTTACCTTCCCACAGTCTCAAGTTCCCAAGTCCTTGCAGCTCCATTATCTGCTTGCTGCTGCTCCGCTTCTTCCTCTCCCTTTCTCCCCTAAGGAAGCCACCACTTCACTTTCCTGCACTACTGTGACTGGCCTTGCAGTGTGCCCTGCTGGGCATCAAGTCTTTATCTGTGCCTCCTTATTCTCACAAGGCACTGGGCTTTGTGCAGGCGTCCTTGTCTTCCACACGTCCAGTGGGCACTGTCCCATCTCCAGCCTCCGGTGGATGCTGAAGTGTCAGTCAAGGCACAGTACACTCTGGAGGAATAGTGTTAGGGAAGATGGCTTAGGGCTAAAGTGGCCTCATTAGCCAATGGAAGGAGACAGTAGGATTAATAATTCTCATTGAAGGAAGAAATAGATACTTCCTCTTTCCTGTTGGATATAAACAAGGACATATAGACAAGGTTGTCCTGACATCCCACATTTTTATGTTATATTGTCACTCGTCTTCCTGTTGTTCATCAATTTGCTCGAGCAAGCACCAGCAATGTCTCCATTTGTTAGTAATGAAGTCCATTATTGTTATTTTTTTGGCATATCAAATACACCACGGGTAGCTTGCCAGGCTCTGCTGTGGATCTGGGTTCATCCCAGGGGGCCCAGTCTTTTTCTATGTCAGACCATCAACCATCCAGGGCCCACAGGGCAGAGCCCTGGGTGTAGATAAGCCTGTCTCCTGTCTGCTACCTGCCGACACAGCCGGGCACTGCAGTCACACCTGCAACACCTCGAGGGGCAAGTAGTACATATTACTATGTTATGTGGATAATGTATACTTATATATTATTCTATGTTAAGTACATATATTAAAAATATCATGATTTAGTTCATGTATGAAGTACCAAAAAACAGTAACAATAATGGAAATGAATGCAAACATTCATTCCCAATGAATGGAGACATTACTGGTGCCCACTCGAGCAAATCAATGAACAATGGGATGACAAATGACAAGTGATAAGATGAAGTACTAAAGCATAGGATCTGGTTATATATTAGACAGGCCATAAGTGATGAATCATGAATGAATGACTAGAGGCCAGTGAATCTGGGTATCTGCATACTCTAGTACAAGAATGGGTAAGCATTTTCTGCAGTAGATGTCTGGATTTGTTAGAGGCTTTGTGAACCACATGGTCTCTGTGGCAGTGTTCCATTCTGTGTTGAAAGAGCAAAAAGCAGTCATGAAAAATTCACAACTGAGCGAGCAGAACTATGTTCCAGTAAAACTTTATAAGAAGAGGGTATGGGCCTTATTTGGCCCCAGGCACTGGTGATATAGGAAAGTATAGGAGCAGCTGGGTGGATGACAAATACTTGGCAGACACAGATCTCAGGAATAGATCTTGCTCCTCTTCTGTGCTACATTCATTCTCACACACCCCAGCCCAGCACAGAGCTCAGTTACAGTTTGAGCTGTCCCAAGAAACATCTTTGTCATTAGGGCCCCCATCCTACTCTTAGTTCCTTACAAAGTTCTGTGGTTAGGAGCTCCTCTTGACCAGGGGGCTAAGCCTTAGGGTTTCCACTGTTGCTATGTGCAACCTTATCCCAGACTGTCTCTCCAGGTCTTGGAGATCTCTAACACTGGGAGTTTTGCTGACAGGAGCTTGAGAGATTACCTAGGCAGAGATTTCATAAGGAAAGGCCTGCCTGGTTTCACTCTCTTGTGTTTGCTATGTGGTCACTTAAGCAAGGAAAAATAATTTAAGCCAGTTGTGATAATAGAGCATTAGAGCACAAGTTCATATTTTTCCCTTTCCACCTTGCTGAGTTATTACCACCAGATCGTGGCTTTATGGCCGGGAAGGGCTGTCTCCTGTTGCAGAATGCCACCTCTCCTCCCATTGTGCCACTTGTCAAGCTTTCCAAATATGCCCCCTTCACCTTCTATTTCAATGTTATTTTCATTCCGAGACTCTTGACATGTTTAATTCCTTGGCTAAGCCCTCTCCCCGTCCAAATGTCGCCACCCTTGTCATACAATTTATTTTCCACACACATATAAAATCAAGAATGAACATTTTTTCTCTACTGTGAGCTCCTGAGAAATAGCCGTTGGAGCAGCCATCCATCATGAGGGCAATAGTACTCGGAGAGTAAATTCTTTGGTATTTGTTTAGCACTTCCCACTCTAGATCAGATTTCAGAGGGGGCAGCCTGAGTCAGCAGGAAAATGCCCCTTTCTTGGGTATGAAACTATGCCCTCAGTCAATCACGGGAAAGAGGAGCCCCTACTATGTGCCAGCCATGGTGTTAAGTGTTTTATAGAGCCAGTTAATTGATGTAGTTCTGACTGTTGTATCCCCATAATGATTTTAGGACAATAGATTCAGAGAAGTTAAATGAGACGAGCTAGGGGAGCATTTTCTGAATCCTAGTCAAGAATCTGCAAAGATACAAAAGTGCATGCAAGAGAGAGAGAGAGAGAGTGTGTGTGTGTGTGCGTGCATGAGCATGCATGCGCATGTATACACATGTTAGTGCACACATGTGTTTTATTCTCCCCTATTCAACTCTCTCTCACTTAGTGCAAGTTTAATTTTAAAGAATTTTTCAATGCAATTATATAATCCGTAAATTGCAGGGATGATTGGCAGGCTTAAAATTCAGTTAAATATAGGTATTGCAGTCTTACATCTCAAATCCTTAAGTCTGGTGTCTATGTCCCAGTCTAGAAGCAGAACTCCTTCTCTTAAGGCAAGCATATAGGAGGAAGCCCAGCCAAATCAGGAGGGACAAATCTTCTCTGCTTAAAGTCAAGATCAACTCTCTCTCTGCCAAAGAATTTCACAGCCACATATGGGCTCTCTGTGACTAAACCACAAGGGACCACAAATGTACTTTCCAACCTATAACATGAACTATTGGATCTGGCCATTATTCTGTTTCTAAAAATTACTCAAGAAGGCACCTGTGTTAGATGCAGTTAGATTCAGTTGCTGGTTTAGAGTGCCCCAAGGGCCAGCAGAGCCAGGGCCCTGGAACTGGGCAGACTCATTGAAGGAAAGTTGGACTGAGTTCCTTCCTTCAAATGAGAGGTCTGAATGAGGATTTGGATTTAGGGTCCTGCTTGAAGGGTTTTACTTCCTCATTTGAGTTTTTAGAAATGGTCTGGATATCCAGTGTGGCTTCTAAAACCTTCATTGGTAAACCTTCTGCAGCTTCTCCTGTCCACTTTGCCTATACAGAGCTCTGACCCACAGTTACTGAACCTAACATGTCATTTATTAATCAGCAACAAGTGATTTTTTTCACCTCTATGCTTTCTCTCATAGTATTCCCTCTGGGAGAAACACTTTCCTTCTATCTCTGAAACTGGCTCTCAGATCTCAGCTTAATCACCATTTCTTAGATGGGGGAGGTTTGTGGGCCACATACAACAGTGCTCAGCGCTTACTCCTGGCTCTGTGCTCAGGAATCAGTACTGACCACGCTGGGGAGTCATAAGTGGTGGTAGGGAACAAACTTCGCTTGGTCTCATGCAAAGCAAGATACCTACCTGCTGTACTATCCCTCCAGTAACCACTTCTTAGAAACCTTCTCCGGTGAGCAACCCCCCACTCTCACTGCAGCACCGCGGAGGAGATGGCTGAGCACGGCGCTTACTGCACTGCTTGCTGGTCCGCAGGGGTTCCATTCAAGCAGACCCCAATTTCTAGGGCCTCTAGTGTGCAGAGTCACGTCTGGCACATGGCAGACTGTTAACAAATATTTGTTCAATATCAAGTGAAAGAGAAGAGAGCAACCTTTGATATTCTTTATTTTTCAGTGTTCATGAACATTTATAAGGCTCATGTTTTTCCCCCCTAAGTAAATCACTGTGAGTTCTTCCAAATACCCACCATTATGTCATAAGTGTTCCTTATAAGGAACAACGAGAGAAGCCAAGCAGTGATCCTCTTTTTCTCAGTGGAATTCATGTCAGACACAGAATTTGCTCCCTTCTTAGGAGCTGGCCTGTACCCAGGTCATGAAAGATGAGGTTAGTGGTCAGATGGAAATGAGAGCCAGTAGCTCTGGACTGGCCCCATGGTTCCTCTGGGCTGAGAGGGAGGTCAATAATTGATATCCCTGGTACCTATTACTTCAAGGCTGTTGTATTCCCCTTACCATCCATGGGAGCATTTTCCAGAGTTTGATGTGAACACAAGAGAAATTCACGCAGTGACATTGGTGTCTATGTGTTTAGTCTGAACTTGTCCAGTACTTTTGTGTCACTGGTTTGTAGCTGCCTTGAAAGAGAAAAAGATGGGAGCCTGCTAGAGTCTGATGAGTGACCCTTCCCTTGGTCTATCTGTGAGTGCTTTGGGTGGGTCGCCATCTTGGGAGAACTCAAGTTTACCTTTCTTTGAAAATGAAACACATACCCTATGTACTGGATAAACATAAGGGACTCAAGTCCAAGGAAATTCATACAGAATAGTGACAATCTGTTCACACACATCCTAGAGAGCATGCACAATCAGATCAACCAGGTTTCCTTCCCTTTCCCTTTCCCGATCATTTTGAGAACAAACTACCATGGGTTTCTCCTCACATTTTACAAAATCACTGTAGAAGCTGAGGCAGATCAGTTAAAAAAAAAAACAAATAAACAAAAACTGCTTTAGTTCCCGTGCTGAAATATGTCATATTCATTTCTAGTCTACTTGACATTTATGGAGACATTAAGAAATGCTGTCATGGGTGTGCAGATACTGACTCCTGAGCCTCCTCTGCAGGAACTCACAGTGTAAGCGGAGACACCAGCATGGCACCTAATCTGTGCTCTGAGAAGGAAAAATCAGAAGTGATCCTAGTCTCCTTGTTCCTGGGCTAGAGTTGGCTGAGCATTGACCGTGACCCCATTCGGGGCCCAGGGAGAGCAGGGATCATTTCTGTGTCAGTTACGTATTGTTTATGCAGCTCAAGAGACACCTTGATGCTTCTAGGAGGTTTTTGATGCTATTCTGCTATGCCTGACTTTCAGGTATTAAGCAAACAGAGCATGGGCAGCTAGAAAGCCCAACAAGGGACTCTTTGGGGTGCCATTTCTAGTATCAGAACTGTTCCCTTGACTTCTGCTGGTGGGTCACTCATTAAGTGCTCTGTTGGAGGAGCGAACAAGGCCCATATGGGATGATAAAGGCTTAGGGGGCTGGGTTGCAGATGGTTCAGAATCTGCTGGCTGGCAAGTATGTGATGGGCATTCCAGGCACATAGGAAGCAAGGGGGACATGATGAAGGCGAGAAGGGGAGGCTGGGATCAGGCTGCTATGCAGGAGGAAGAAGAGAGAACTTGGCTCTTTCCTGCTGGGATGGAAGCCATGTTTAAACTCAAGCTGAGGTGAGAGTGAGCAAGAACCATGGAGGCTGGAGGCAGAACTGTTCGGTGGGAAAGCAGGGGGAGCAGGAGGAGAGGCAGGGAAGAGGCAAGGAGAGGAGAGAGCAAGAGGCCAGTGGGCCAGTCTAGGGACTAAACAACGGCAGCTTTCCTGCCCAGGAGGCAGCCGTGTTATGTGCTATGTGGGGACTTTGAACTCCTCAGGACAGTATGCTTTATCATCTGGAATAATAAATGCAGACCTGGTGGCCAGAGGAGTGGGTAGATGTGAGCTGGGGGTTGGGGTGTGGTTCCAGGCTCTTCTACACAGGCAGCCTGGGGGAGCATCCTGCAGGGGCCTGGAGGCCAAGAGGGCTCTCAGCTGGAGCTGAGTGAGCTTTTCAAAGAAAACAAGGGCTCCAGGGCCAGTGGGCCCCTCCTGGGGTGGCAACTCTGACACCATGTGGGCCTGGAAGGAGCTTGGTATTTTTAGCACTCCAATTGCTTTGAAAGAAAGAGGGAGGAAAGAGCTTCAGTGTGCATCCCCCAATGCCCGTTTCTAGGACATAATAGCTAACAGCTCCCAAAACACTCTGGATGTGCTCTGCACTCATCCATGTGCATCACCACATTACGGAGTAGGGGCACATGTGCATTGAGAACAGGCTGGCTGGTGCTAGGGGTCAGCTATGCACTGGCCTCACCTGGACACAGTGAGTCTATCTCATGGCCCCTCCCTGCCACTGCACACTTCTTATTGTCATAGGTGGTGATTAACACTCTGTCTTGGCCATTGCCGAGGGAACCAGGACTGGAACTGGAGTCTAGAAAAAAAAGTCTAGTTTAAAAGGTCTAGTTAAAAAAATCCCACTGGGTGGTGAGTCAGTCCAGAGACCTAAGTTGCCACTTCACTTGCTGTGGCCTTGGGCAGTCACATAGTTACTTTGAACCTCCCTGAGCTCTAAATCTTAGAGCTTTAACATCAAAAAATAAGTCTGAGGATGAAGAAGGAGACTCAAAGGGCCAAAACACATGCCTGCAGGGGTAAGTGTTGTGGGAGACTTCTGAGAAGTGGGGAGTGAGGGTGGTCTTGGCTTCATAGAGGCCAGTGCCACCTCTTTCCTGTTTCACCCACTTTGGTTACCCAGAAAAGTACTGGGGAGAAATAGGACTGGTAAAGTCTGCCCTGACCAGGTGGATCCTATGAGTGCATCCTATGAGCTCCACTAGGTAGTTCTCAGACTGTGCCTGAATCTATTTCACTACATGGCACAGGGACAAGCACCCACCAACTGGCTTCTCAGGAAACCATGAAACTCAGGCTGGAGTGAGGAATTTGCTCTTTGCAAGAAGGGAAGGACAGGCCTTGCTTCCTCTGTCCAGATTACTAGCTTCAGCATCTGCCCTCCTAGAAGAGAATTTAAGGAAGGAGATGGATAGTAATGGAGGATATGTTTATTCGGTAAACAGGAGTGAGAAAGGGAGGAAAGAGTTCAGAGAAATGTGGGTTTCTCCAGAGTAGGAGAGCTGAGCACACATCCTAATTGGAGAAGTTGAAATGAGAGCGACTCCCATCATGGGTGTGCCCCCAGAGTACACATCCTAAGCAGAGATGCAGGTAAATCCCCAAGATAGGAAATACACCCTACTAGTTTCTTCAATTACTTTTATTGGGTTTCCCACTGCCCCCAAAAGTTTCTTGCCAGGATGTTGTCAAGGGGAAGCCCTGGGCACTGTGGAAGTTCTTAGATTTTCTTTTCTTGACCTTTGTTCCTGCAGGAGCTTCTCCTCTCAGAGGGGGTCCAGCCATCACTGAGCTGGCATGTCTGCATCTCAAAGGCCTTCTGAGGGATCCTATATTTCAAAGCCTTCTATGCTTTGGGATGATTTGGTGTGGAGACATAGTGATTTATAAGCCACACTACCAAGTCTGGCCTGTCTTCCTGCTACACAAGTATCCACAGTTTGATCCACATGCCACCTCTGCACGTCCTGAGCCCTGCCGCACTTGACTGTTGTATGTGACACTGGTGGGTCATGGTAACACTGGACCAGAGGACCAGAGAAGCATCATATAGCAGGACCTGAGCATCAACCACCCCCTTTAAGTTTGACTTAGAGTTTCTGTGATTGACCAAAAGCCCCCTGAGAGAGCATTGCTGGGTACCTTCCTTCTGGCCCAAAAAACTTTTTTTTTACAATTTTTCAAAAATTTATGACAGGAGAGTTTGTGAGAGGCCAAGTGGATTTTCTAGGGATTGGCATAACAATTCAGAAATTTTTGCTGAATGAACAAATAAAGAAGGGCCACTTCTATGGTGTTCGTGTTTGTGGATGGTTGGCAGCTCACCTAAATCTGGACATGTGCAGGGAATTATATGCTCCACTATTGATACTTTCATCAACTGCAGGTCTCTCTAAGGGGCAAAAGAACTTGAACTTAATGGTAGTAAACATAGTCAGGTTGCCCCCTGGACTGGAAGGTGAGTGGAGCTATTTTGTTGGGGGTTGGAGCAGATGGAGAAAGCCTGTGCCTCCCTCCACCTGTTTTGGGAGACAGATGAAATACAGTAAAGTGTGAGACAGCTCTGTCCTGGGGAGGAAAATATGGACCAGATATGTAGAAGATCTGGGTTGCCAACTGTGCCATATCATAAGCAGAGTCTGCTGGGGAATTACTAGGACTAGAGCTCCACCCAAGAGAAAAGTCAATCTCAACCCTGCTTATCAGAGTCCTACCCTTCAGAGAAGCCTATTTCAAGCCCAGGTATGCTTGAACTAGAGGCACAGATATATAGGGCTGAGCTGCTACCAGCTCTCCCTGTGCTCAGTTGATCATGAGGTGTCTGGGAGGGAAGGTGGGTTCTAGCCCTGACCTGTCATCCCCATAGAGTCTCACAAGAAGCCAGAGGAACCCCCACACCATGAGGATAGCCATTTTCAACATCCGAACTCTACAGCTCTACAGAGCTCCACCCAAGAGAAAAGCCGATCTCTCCTCATTGCATGCAGTCACTTTGCAGTCATGCAGTTCATCAGTAAATGCAGGAACTGAGAACCTACCTACTACTGAGAGTATCCCACCCATTCAGCAGAGCCTGGCAAGCTACCCATGTCGTATTTGATATGCCAAAGCAGTAACAATTATATATCTCAGTCCCATGATGAGAAAACAATCGTTTGAGACTTTTTGTGTTCCTGGAGCGAGCAGATGCCCTTGGGCTACACTAGCATGTGACAGGGATGCATGGAGATGTTACTGGTGGCCGCTCAAGCAAATTGATGAACAATGGGAAGGCAAGTAATACAAGTGATACAAGCACTCCCTGAGCTGTGCTTGGTAAAGCCTCTGTGCAGACTCTGTTTCCCTCTGAGGACTCTTTCATTTAGGGGACATCAGAGTGCAGAGGCAGCAGGGTTGGTGGGGAGGTTGTTTTTAATGATGGAAATGAAACAGACCAGACATTGTAGCTTCTGACAACTATTTGTTCTTGCCAATCTTGTATCTCTCCCCTAACTTGACTTTGACTTCAAAGGCTAAAATATAAAAGAGATTTTAAAAACCTCAGAAAACAACAAACCAGTCCCTCCCACCAAAAATGGGAAGAAAAGCTTAACAGAGCATTCTCCAATAAAGACACACAGATGGTCTACAGGCATATGAAAAGATGATCATTATTACTAATCAGAGGGAAAATGAAAACAAAAACAATGGGGTATTGCCTCATACCAGGGAGAGGGGCCTGTGTTAAAAGACAGGCAACAATGAGTGCTGGTGGGGTGTAGAAGAAAAGAATTCCTCACCTACTGTAGGTAGGATCATCAGCTGATACATTTCTAAGGAGAGTTGGATGGAGATGTCTCAAAACCCAAAATTAGATCTACCATAGTGTCCAGCAATTCTAATGCTACTTTTGTGTTCCAAAAACAAAAAAGCACTAACTTGAAAAGATTTGGTTCATCGCAATGTTATTGATATTAGCCAAGTTCTGGAAAGTATTCAAGATGACAGATAAGTGAACAAAGCACCCGTTGTTGTTGTTGGTGGTGGTGATGGGGTATGTGTGTGTATATATTCAAGATGGTAGATAAGTGGACAAAGCAGTGATGGTGGTAGTGGTGTAAATATGTACGTGTTTATATGCATGTACACACTTATATATGATAACTATTCAGTTGTAAGATAAAATATTTCCTTTTGATATAATGTGGTTGAAAATGAAGATCTATTCATGCTAAGCAAATAAATTAGAAAGAGAAAGACATACTATGATCTCACACTTTGATCACTTGATAACTTGAATCCTGTTATTCATCGATTTGCTCAAGAAGGCACCAGTAACATTTCCATTGGACCCTATCATGTGCTAATGTAGCCCAATGGCATCTGGTTGATTTAGGAATATGAGCAGCCTCAAACTGTTCCTTCGGGTCTTGACAAGCAAGTCTGATCATCTTGTAGGTGGGCGGCCATGTGATCTTTTGACATCCCATGGGATCAGTCAGTAACGGCTCTAGTCCAGCAGTCATCTCCAAATCGCGTTACATGTCCAGCCATCTGATATTCGATGCCTTGGCAAACGAGACAGTATCCCTGATTCTGGAATAGTGATGGAGGTCGGAGCTCTGGATTCCTTCTCTCACTTGAGTGAGCTGTGATATTCTAAGCATAGCTCTTTCAATTCCTCTCTGGGAGACATGAATAGCATTCTCATCCTGCTTTCATAGGGCCCAGGTCTCTGAGGCGTATGTTAATGCAGGGAGAATGGTGGAGTTGAAGAGATGTGCCCGGAGCCGGAGGTTCTTTGTCCTTTTATCTATTTCTTTGATGCCTTTGAAGGCATTCCATGCCTCTCTCTTCCTCAGGCGCAGCTCAGGTTTTAGGTCGTTCATCATGTTGACTTCTCAACCTAGGTACACATAACTCTGCATTCACAGATGTCTGTTCCATTGAGAGTGAATGGGGCCTCTGGAACTAGTTCATTTTTCATGAACATTGTTTTGTTTAGATTCATCTGTAGATCTATCTTCTACACTCTCGGTCGAAGTCAGCCAGCATTTGTGCTGCTTGGCTAATGCTTGGTGTTATTAGAACGATATCATCAGCAAAGCAGAGGTGGTGTAGTTGCTGACCATCTATCTTCACTCCCATTCCTTCCCATTCTAATTGTCGCATGATGTTCTAGAGGGTGGCGCTGAAGAGTTTTGGTGAAATGGTATCACACTGTTGAACCCTCTTTTGACATCAATGATCACTTCCTTGTAGAATGGTGAGATCCTGGTGGTGAATCCGTAATACAGCTCACGAAGGATCTTGATGTATTGAGTTTGAACACCCTGTTTGGCTAGGGCTTCGATGACTGCTTCCAGTCTCCACAGAATCAAAGGCTTTCTGTAAATCAATAAATGTGAGACAGAGCGGCATCTTGTACTCCCTACAAACCTTGATGAGCTTGGTTACTGTGTGGATATGGTCGATTGTGCTGAATCCTTTCCGGAAGCCAGCTTGCTCGCATGGTTGTCCTTCATCTAGTGTTCTGCCAATTCTGTTCAGGATGACTTGAGTGAACAGCTTGTAGATGGCGGACAACAGGCAGATGGGGCGATAGTGGCCAATGTCGTGGATGTCTCCCTTTTTGAACAGTAGAACTGTCCTGTTGGTTTCCCATTGGGAGGGCACCTTGTATTTAGACAGGTAGCATGTGAAGATCGAGCTAGTGTATTGATGAGTACTGACGGCAGATTCTTCAGGTGTTCAGGTCTGACTTTGTCTGGGCCTGGTGCTATTCCCTTTACCGATGAAAATAAGTGTTAATTAAAGATACAGAGCAAGTGAACAGACAATGTTCAATGAAAACAAACCTTTGTTTTGAAGCATATATTCCAAGAGTTCATCTTATAACTGAATAATAGTTCATTGTATTCCAATAATATTCTGCCACTCCATCTTCTATTGTCTTTGGGCATTGAGTAGTTTCCAGATCTTGGCCAGTTAAACAGTGCTGCAGGTAACATAAACTGACAATGTAACTGAGGTTACCAGGACAGGGAGGTGGGATAGAGTATGCTGAAAGGGTCCAGTGGACTGTGGTCTTAGGTACTTTGGTGGTGGGAGTGGTGTGGTATATTTGCAGCCTGAAGGTCTATAATTTACACGTTTGTACACCAAATTACTTTTATTAAAATGTTATTACTTTTTGGTTTTATTTATATGTTTTATTACTTTTTATTAGGTTCTGTGGTATTATTATTAGGTACTATTTTATTAGGTTCTGAGGTGCTGTGGCATAGAAATAGAGTTACCATATAAACCAACGATACCACTTCTAGGCATCAAAAAACTCCCATTAATTCAAAAAGACATTGAATACCTATAAAATCAGTTTTTAAAAGACTGACCTGGTTATCCTTTTTGTCAATAGGCCTAGGAGATAGCCACATAACACCATACAGCCTCCCCATTCTTGTCCTGCCAACACACAGACCCAGGGAGGCCCATCCTCTGGAATTCCTTGACCTCAGGTCAAGCTTTCATTTCAGGGTTTCATTTGCTCCTTGAGGGCTAATTTCAGCTCATAGCTCAGTTCAGAACCTGAACTTTTACATACATTCTAGAATTCATTGTATCATTCCCATGCGACTCCATACTTTCTCAAGTGTGTGTTTTTGCTTATGCCATTCCTTCTGTGCATGCTTTACTAGAACTCTGATGTCACTATCACTATCTTCCCATTCATCTATTTGCTAGAGAGGGCACCAGTAAAATCTCCATATGTCCTGTCTCATGCTAGTAGAGCCCAAGGGCATCTACTTGCTCCAGGAACATAAAGAGCCTCAAACTATTATATTAGGTCATGGGAATGACCTAATATAATTATTACTGGTATTTGGCATATCAAATATGACACAGGCAGCTTGCCAGGCTTGCCGTACAGGTGGCATACTCTTGTAGTCACCTCTAAATAAAGCATTTATTGATGAACCACGTGGCCACAATAGGATGGTCTGCTGGGTGGAGTTCTGATGAGAGGGTAGTCCAGATGTGGAAAATGGCAGCCCCCATGGAGTGGGGCGTTGTCTGGCATGTTGTGAGGCTCTGCTGGGGTGGCAGGCCAGGGCTAGAACCCACCATGCCTCCTGGGCACCTCATGAGTGGCTGGGCACAGGGAGAGCAAGTAGCAGCTCTGCCTCATGTCTGTGAGTCTCTCTGATGTATGGAGGACAATATAATGATAGACTTCTAGAATACAAAATAGAGGAGCAGGAACAGAATTCCTCCTTCCCCTCTCCCTTTTCTTTCTGGTACAATTAGGAGTCCTATGACCTCTTGTGTTGGGGAGCTTCGCCGGGGTCCCCGACAGTGCCGGGAAGTGAGTTCCCTTCTACCTCCGAGCCGGCGAGGAATGGATGAAAACTCAGGAATCCGATGCAGTTTTAAAAGGATTTACTTATCACAGGTTCAGGCATACAAATCAACAAAAGGAAAAGCCCGGTGCCTAGGATTCCAGGCTAGAACCCCAGCCACGTGTAGGCCAAGATGGCAGCCACCACGTGTAAAGGCCCTGTAAAAGGAGAAGAAGACAAGACTCCCAAGAAGGGTGAGGGCTCACAAAAGAGAGAGCCCAAAAAGAAGCATGCACGAGAGGAAGCAGACTGGTTTTATACCCCTGCAACTCAGACCTCCCTCCCACTCTTATGGAAAGCAGGGAGGGTCAAATGCCCTTAGGTAATCCCTCCCTGCACCTCACCTAGGCCCTTTTGTATGCTAATGTTTTGAGCCAAGATCTGCCTGGAAATGCCTTTATAGGGTAGAGAAGGGGGTTTCTGAGATGGCATGTCTCTGTACCAAAGACTAATACTAATGCCAGTTAAATATTTCTCCAAGCCTTCACAAGTCTCTTCTACTTCATTGTAGTTTTGTATTTTAGTTGCCTTTGAGTATATCAGGGAGCCATGATTGTTTGCTTGGAAGCAAACAGCATTTCTCTCTGGTCTAATTACTTAGGGATCCTACGTGGCCAGGCAAATATGCTGGTAAGATCTAGCTAGTCCCACGATGATTGTGGTAGCATGGGAGAATACTTATACCAGCTAGTACAGCATACATGGTCAGATAAACTGCCACATTTAGACTACCCCCTTATCTACAAAGTGATTTTCAGGCGGCAATTCAGAGCAGATGCAGTGGCCCTTAGAGGAGTCCTGCAACACTCTTGGTTACTAGAGTTAGTTGTAAAGGCTAAACAATTAAGTGTGGATTGTAACCGTGGGACTGAGCTTTCAGCATTAAATGTATTAAGCACTCTCATGATAAAGGGAATTCTTGTGGTGTCTTAAATTGAGGGGCCATGACCTAAGGTCTAAAGGGGCCTGTGTCCTATAGGGACAGTTTTCCCTCAGCTACATACCCACACATATTGGGGAAGGCCCTTTAATTTGAAACTTTCTGTACAAATTTCTAGAATTTTCTCATTTCTACAACAAGCTTCTATGTTCTAAGTAGAAATCATGTGCATGCTGTCCACAAGTGAGTCACACTTCTTTTCTGGCCTCCTCATCCATCTAGATCAACAAGAAGGGAATTGAACTGGAAAATCTACCTGGTTATGTTCCAGTACTTTGGGAATAAGTTACTACGGCAATCCTTTGTGTCTGCAATAAATGACCACTATTTTGTTCTACTGATCTCTAGAAACGTGAGGCCTATGACAAAGTTATCATTTTTTTGTATGTTCTAGCTCTTTGAAGAAGAGGCAGTATACTCACAAAATATTTTCAAGGTTAGAGAAATACAATGCTCTCTTATAAGAACCTGCAGGAGTCAACTGGAGACCAATAGAAAATTAGCTATGACACTATGAGACTAGAATAGATCAGGTTCTATTCTATAGCAATGGTATTGATTGCAGGTCATGCCTATGTGTGTCTGTGCATGTGTTTTTCCAAGAACCCAGAGCAAGATTGGCATCCCCCACTGGGGACAGAGCCACAACTTTTACCATGTAAGCAGATAATGAAGATAATGACAAAATGTGATATATATTATAAAGGTTGTCAAAGGGAGCAGAGACAAAGAATAATGATGGAATAGCAGATGGCCCACAGAGTGGGTTTGGGAGGCTCTCTCTGAAGAGACAGTTTATGGACTAAAATACAGGCATTACAACATTTAAATGTAGGAGAAGAGGTAGGGCACTAATGAAATACCTACCTAAAAGACTAAGGACAGTAAGTAGCAGGCCCTAGCCCAAGACCAAAAGATAGATCATAGGCAAAACCCCCGGAGTCAGAAATGTTTCACTTAAAGACTTTATCTCGTGTTCTATATTTTTGTCTCAGATCACTTTCTTTTGATTAATTAGATTGCCTGGTGTATGTGTATGGGGGGGGAGGACAGTTGTCCTCTGTGACAACTGTTTCTCTTCTCACAGAGTCCCTCTGTGACTTGGAAGAAAAAGCAAAGGTTCTTGGAGAAAAAAAGCTAACCATGTGTCCCATTAAGTCTCTTTATAAAAGACAACACAGCATTTAAAAAGTCCTGCGAGTGTTAGGAGTAAGAGGAACGTGCCTGACCCCTCTGTGATGGCCCTGCACCACTGTCTTGTTAGGGACCCGGAGGTGCTGATAGACGATGCTTTAGCGGGGGCAAGCTCGATGTACACATGCAAGGAATAATCAGATACGTGACACAAAAACATTGTGAGTGAGGGGCTTTAGGATATCCCGACTTCAGCCCCTCTTTTCTCTGAGGATTGGGAACAAAAGCAGTTTGGTTCCAATGTGTCCAGCGTATCTATGAAATGTTCTCTTCTCATCCTTCCTTTTATCTTTTCCGAGAGTTTTCAGCTGCCAGCAATGTGTCACTTCAAGTAGTTCTTCACATCTTATTTGGGTAAAACTTAAATTATTACCACACTCGTCTGGGTATATTTTCCCCTCTTTCTCTTTTCTAAGAATGGGCATAACCAGGCTTGACAAATAACTGATTTCTACCAATGTGCTTTCAACACCTTTTAGACATCACAGACTAAAAGGAGAAGAGGGAATGAAACCAGTGAGTCAACTCAGAATTTTTTATGACTCCAGATCCACACTTTTTTCCAGGCAGACTTCCCGGTTTGTTAGCAGCCAGTGAGAATTTACTCAATATTTGCCACCTGAGCAGAAGAATTACATAATTATTTAATTTTTTTTTGTTCTCTTTGCTCTGATTTTATACATGGACATCACCATAATCATCCCTGCTGGGTCATAAGGCCGAGAGCAAAGAAAGCATGAAATGAAGCATAGGAATCCAAGGAAGTAGGAGAACTGGCCTGCTGCTGGGGGGTGGGGAAGGGAGAGAAGTAGCTTGGGTGGTAGAAGTGGTATTTGGACTTAGCACAAATCTAAGTGAGAAGAGATGCAGACCATCAAAAGCAAACCAAAAAAACTCACTAGCATATTCTTGGTACATACTATGTGCAGGGAAAACAGGAACTAAAGAATAAAGACTATTTTTAGGGAGAAAACACATATTGAACTAGAAGAATATTTGGACTTAGCGAATCTTAATTCAAATTTGGATTCATTTCACTAAGTGATCTTGAACACAACTATTGAATTTAGTATTTCTCATTAATAATGAGAACAATGATGCCTGTCATGAATGCTTGAGCCTAAGACACAGGTACACCCGGCAGAGCAGAAATCAGCTTTCCCTGTTGATCCCCCCTGCATTCCATGGACCACGAGAGCAACTTCCGACCCGAGTCCACCATCCCGATGGAGCCTCAGAGGAGCCCAGAGAAACCCCCCACACCTTGCTGGCAGCGATCTTCACAATCCACACTCTGCAGCAGGTAAGATCTCCACCCAGCAGACTAATCCAGTCTCCAGCCCACAGAATAATCCAGTCTCCAGCCTGGCTTGTCAGAAACCCAGCCTACAAGGGACCCACCAGCAGAGACCTGCCCTTCAGAGGAGAGTATTTCAAGCGCAGGAATGCTTGAGCCTAAGACACAGGTACACCCGGCAGAGCAGAAACCAGCTTTCCCTCTTGTGCTGCCACTGTGCGGCTGCCACGATTTACCTACAAATTACTGTAAATATTCTCCCCATCCCTCTGAGAGAGCCCTACAAAGTAATGAGAATATAGTGCCCGCATGGCAGAGCCTGGCAAGCTGTCCAATGCGTGTTCGATATGCCAAATCCAGTAACAGAAATGCTTATTTTCCTGACCCCAAAAAGAGCCCTTAATATGGCAGCAGTAAGAAAGGCAAACAAGCAGTGCCTGATAAAATTTCATGGCCATCCTAGGCTGCCAAAATGAAGAAGGACTAAAATGATTGTACTTTCAATGCACGTATGCTGGCATCGGAAGCATATATTGAGGATCTGATGGTGCAAGCGCAAAAGATCAAGTATGACATCATTGATCTGACTGAGACGAGGAGCCGTCAGTTGCATCATGCTGTATTTGACACTGGAGAAGAATTGTTCCTTGGCACATGCGACGTAAAGAGGCATCGGTGACGTTGATGTCCTTGTCAACACGAACATGGGCGTAAACATTGATTCATTTGAATGCCTAACAAACTGAATAGGACGATTACACTTGAAGAGATGTGGCCCACTGCCAGCAATTTCTATCTTCATTGTCTACGCACCAACATCCACATACAAAGAAGATGAAATTGAGAAATTCTACATGGAATTGGAGTTCTATAAAAAAGATCACACCTTCTACAAGATCATAGTCGGTGATTTTAATGCCAACATAGGACCAAGAAGATCGGCTGAAGAACTCCACATGGGGATCCATGGCCTAGAATGGAACGAACAGGGTGAGAGACTATCTGAGTTCATCATGTCCACCAAGACCATTCATGGGAACTCACAGTTCCAGAAAGCTGAAGCGAAACGTTGGACATGGGAATCTCCTGGCGGACAGTTCCACAATGAAATTGACCACATCATCTTCAATCGACGGTTTTGTCTGACCAATGTAGCTGTCGTCTCCAAATTCCAAACAGGATCGGACCACCGTCTCCTTCATGCAAAATTCTACTTCCCAAGGGGAGAAAAGGCTGCAAAGTTTAAGAAGAGAACTCCCAGAACAACTACTAACTGGGAACTCTTTGGCACCATTGCAGCAACATGGGAAGATACCATCATTGGCGACATTGATGAAGAATACAACCGACTGGTTCAGCACCTCCATGATTGTGCGAAGAATGCCGAGAGAGAGAAAGACACAAAAGGACGCCTGTCTTCAGAAACTCTCGAGCTCATTCGCCAACGTGGCAAGGCGCGAGCCTCAGGAGACCAAATGCTAACATCCAAGCTTGCTAAACGGTGCAGAGAAGTGATAAAAGAAGACCTCAAAGACAGAAGAGCAGAAATACTGGAAGATGCAGCACAAGCCGGGAAAAGCATTCGCACTGCCCGCTTGTCCTTTGCTAACTATAAGACCAAGATGGCTGCCCTCCGACACCCTGATGGATCTATCACATCTTCCAGAAAGGCAATGGAGAAGATTATCCATGACTTCTACTCAAATCTCTTTGATAGCCACATCCATCTGCCCACATACCAAATTCCACAGGATGGATATGTCATTCCCAACGTTCTCCCTTCTGAAATCTGACATGCCATCTCATTGGTAAAGAAGGGAACAGCACCAGGCCCAGACAAAGTCAGACTCGAATACCTGAAGAATCTGCCATCGGTACTCATCAATATACTAGCTCGGCTCTTCACACACCACCTTTCCGAATGCAAGGTGCCCTCCCAATGGAAAACCAGCAGGACAGTTCTACTGTTCAAGAAGGGAGACATTCACGACATTGGCAAGTATCGCCCCATCTGCCTGTTGTCCATCATCTACAAGCTATTTACACGAGTCATCCTGAACAGGATTAGCAGAACACTAGATGAAGGACAACCATGGAAGCAAGCTGGCTTCCGGAAAGGATTCAACACAATCGACCATATCCACACAGTAACCAAGCTCATTGAGGTTTGTAGGGAGTACAAGATGCCGCTCTGTCTCACGTTCGTTGATTTACAGAAAGCCTTTGATTCTGTGGAGACTGAAGCAGTCATTGAAGCCCTAGCCAAACAGGGTGTTCAAACCCAATACATCAAGATCCTTCATGAGCTGTATTACGGATTCACCACCAGGATCTCACCATTCTACAAAGAAGTGATCATTAATGTGAAAAGAGGGGTTCGGCAGGGTGATACCATTTCACCAAAACTCTTCAGTGCCACCCTCGAGAACATCATGAGACAATTAGAATGGGAAGGAATGGGAGTGAAGATAGATGGTTGGCAACTAAACCACCTCCGCTTCGCTGATAACATTGTTCTAATAGCACCAAACATTAGCCATGCGACACAAATGCTGGCTGACTTTGACTGAGAATGCGGAAAGGTAGGTCTACAGCTGAATCTAAAGAAAACTATGTTCATGAAGAATGAACTAGTTGCAGAGGCCCCATTCACTCTCAATGGAACAAACATGTCTGAATGCAGCAGTTATGTGTACCTAGGTCAACATGATGAACGACCTAAAACCTGAGCTACGCAGGAGGAAGAGAGCCGCATGGAATGCCTTCAAAGGCATCGAAGAAATAGCTAAAAGGACAAAGAACCTCCGGCTCTGGGCACATATCTTTGACTCTACCGTTCTCCCTGCATTAACATACGCCTCAGAGACCTGGGCCCTACGAAAGCAGGATGAGAATGCTATTTGTGTCTCCCAGAGAGGAATCGAAAGAGCTATGCTTGGAATATCACGCCTCACTCAAGTGAGAGAAGGAATCTGGAGTTCTGACCTCCGTCGCTATTCCAGAATCAGAGATGCTGTCTCGTTTGCCAAGGCATCGAAAATCAGATGGACTGGACATGTAATGCGATTTGGAGACAACCGCTGGACTAGAGCCATTACCGACTTGATCCCACGGGATGTCAAAAGATCACGTGGCCACCCACCTACAAGATGGTCAGACTTCCTTGTAAAGACCCTGAAGGAACGGCTTGAGGCTCTTCATATTCCTGAATCAACCAGATGCCATTGGGCTACATTGGCACATGATAGGGTCCAATGGAAATGTTACTGGCGCCCGCTCAAGCAAATCGATGAATAACAGGATTCAAGTGATCAAGTGATCAAGTGATGCCTGTCATTCAGAGTGACAGAAAAGTTTTTATGTGCTTTTATATAGGAAATTGAATGCAGAACTTTGTGAGTGCCCGTTGGGTCTAATCAGTTCTTTAATATAAGCTGGATATCCCTCCCTTGTCACTAAATTCTGATACTCTCTACTTGGATATGGTGCAGATCCCACCATTCAGTTCTACAAGACCTCCTCCTCCGCCTCCTCTTATCCAGAAGTCAAGAGAAAACCCAGGTCATCATCTATGTTTCTGATCAACAAGCTTTTTACTAGAGATTTCCACAGCCTCCATGTCCCACACAATTTGGTGTAATTAATTTGCCAGAATAGCTCATGGAACTCGTCAAAAAACCAACCAGGGCTATGATAATATTAAGTTTATTTTAAAGGATGTGATGAAGTTGGATGATGTCTGCTGTGGTTAAAGCATATTTTGAGGTCGAGCCTGGTGGCCCTGCCCGGGAGCTGCCCACGGCCAGCATACAAGGCCTCACGAACGGCTGGGGAGGCTGGCGCCGGCTTGCGCCGGGCCTAGCTGACCATGGAACCCCGAGGAGGGCAGATGGGCTTTGGGAGTGGGCCTGTCGCCTCTGGGGGGGTCCCGGAAGCAGCCGGATGAGACTTGCCCATCACACTAGCCACCATTTTTGCTGTCCGGACGCTGGGAAACTGCCTCATGACTAGATCAACAGAGCAAAAGCCAGTTTGAGCCCAGGTAGGCGGCTCCAAGAGGCGGGAATCACTGGGAAGTCAGATGGAGGCGTGGTCGCCCCCTCCCCCTCCATCTTGTTGAGCCTGGTGGCCCTGCCCAGGAGCTGCCCACGGGCCAGCATACAGGGCCTCACAAACAGCTGGGGAGGCTGGCGCTTGGCCCGCACCGGGCCTAGCTGACCATGGAACCCCGAGGGAGGGCAGATGGGCTTTGGAAGTGGGTCCGTCGCCTCTGGGGGGGTCCTGGAAGCAGCCGGATGAGACTCCGCCCATCACACTAGCCACCATTTTTGCTGTCCGGATGCTGGGAAACTGCCTCCACGACCAGATCAACAGAGCAAAGCCAGTTCGAGCCCAGGTCGCACGGCCGCTTTGGTCGCGGCGGTCCACTAAAATAGTGAAACAGTAATGTCTTTTTAATGCACTGCATTCCACGAAGAGCAGGAAAGTATGTTGGGAAGGAGATATAAAGAGGAAAGAAATGACATACAGAACCCCCCAAGTGGTTGAGGTGCGGGAGGGGAGGGAGGTGGGAACATTGGTCATGGGAGATGGGTTTGGGCGGAGGGTGCGTGTTGGAACACTGTAGAACCAAAGCTCTACATGAGCATCTTTCAATAAAAAAAAAGGTGGAATCTACCACAAACATGTGGGAATCAGTGGTTGGGTAAGACAGAGAAGGGAACAGTGTGCTAATATTTGTCAAAAGTGATAATACCAGCCTAGAACTGAGCATTGAATATAGGAAAAAAGATATACATGATAATCTCTAGATGTATGTATTGCAATCCACAATGTGTAAGAGAAGAGAGAAAGAGAGAGAGAGAAGAGATAAAGAACTTGCCATAGAGGCAGGCTAGGGGAGGGGGAGGGAAGTGGGGACATTTGTGGTGGGAAATGGGCACTGGTGGAGGGATGGGTGCTGGAACACTGTATGACGGAAACCCAAACATGAACATCTTTGTAATTGTATATCACAGGGGCGGTGTAATAAAATATTTTTAAAAAAATATAAAAAAAATAAAGCATATTTTGATATGTGAATATATACTACTAAAATGCAAATAGTTTGCAATGATAATTGAATATAGAACCAGTAAAAATAAATTAATTAAAATATAGAAAGAATATCCCCCTACAACAGCAAGATGAAAGGCAATGCAGGGTGAGACAATGGGGAAATTGTATGACTCTCCCTAGGCTCACCAACATGGAGGAAAATTCCATGAACCTTACAAGGGAATTATTGTGGAAATTTCACGGGTAGATAAGGTTAATGAAATTGTCTTCCTTATTATTTGATAGGATATCCCATTCCTCTCCCTCCTAGGGAGTCAGGGCTGAGACTGAAAGTCCCAATCCTGGAATCATATGGTTAACTTCTCTGTCACCATCTGTCAGTGCTTTTCAAAAGTCACCTCCACAAGTTGTTGGGGTGCACAGTCATGGCAGGGAAGGCACCCCTTTGACAGTTGACGACTAGAAATAATCAATTTTTTAACTTTGTACATTAATAGCATATATAGGATAGCCTTTGCATGCTCAAGGAAATTAGTCGAGTCCAATATAGTCTAGTAGAATTTTCCAGTTGACCAAGCAGATTTGTAGTCAACAAGAGTTATTATAGGATCTAAATTCAAGGTAATCTGTCCTGTAGCTATTCCAGAAGGCTACCTGAACATCCTGCTGGATGTTATCTGTGCTCTCTGAGGAGAATGGTGGTCCTGGAATTTGTGCATACCATTGGCCAGTAGGAACCAAGATAATGTGCATAACATATCTGGCATGGAACTGACATAAAATAAACATCCATATTTTGAACACTAAATTTCTGGGTACTAAAATATTTTATTGTGTTCCAGTTGATGATTATTACTACTTAATTATCAAATAAGTTTCCATTTGCCAGAAAGTGTCAGAAAAGTGTAGGGAGAAGTGGATGGTAGTGGTGGTGGGGGATGGGGTGGAGAAAGGGTCTTTAAAGTTCTTTCCAGCGTGGCTCCTCTGTGATTCATGAGCTAACACAAAGCATCTCATAAAGAGAAGCCAGAACCAGGCGGGAGCGAGCTCCTTGGGTGAAACTGGGGACAGGCCCTAGATACGTAGCACAGTAGACCATCCGTCAGGCGCCGTGTCAGCAGCCAGAGAGGCAGCCCATAAAGCTGCCAAAGCTGCCCTTTTGCCTTGCCCTAATCAAAGAGGTGGGAGACACCAAGCCTCTGGTCAGGAAGGCACCACTTGGCAGGAGAAGAGAATGCAGGCAAGGTGTGAAGATCTGAAATAGTTAACACACCATTGGAGCCACAAAGATATCCTTTGGTCTGAGATCAAAAGCAAGCAGTATAGGAAACTGAAAAATTAATGTGCTGTCGTTTTCTCCGCCATAAGTTTCCCTAAATCCCTCCTCATTCCTGAGACTTACAGCTGGACTTCAGTTCTAGAGTCTGATTGTTTTCTTTTTTAAATTATTATTATTTTTTATTATAACTCAGTGAGATAGACATTTACAAAGCTGTCCATGATTGGGTTTAAGTCATACAATTTTGTAGCACTCATCCCTCCACCAGTGCACTTTTCCCACCACCAAAGTCCCCAGATGCCCTCCCCTTCCCCCAGCCTGCCTCTATAGAAGGCATTCTTGCTTTTTTCTTCTTCTTGCTCTCTCTCTGTCATCTCTTACACATTGTGGCTTTCCATATATACATTTATGAGTTACCATGTATATCCCTTTGTTGGAAATGGTAACACCAGACTAGAACTGAGCATTGAATGTAGGCAATTAGTAGAACTCTAGTATATATTTATATCCTACAGATAAATGCAGTCATTCTATATCTGTCATTTTCCTTCTGACTGATTTCAGTAAGAATGATAATCTTCATGTCCATCCATTTGTAGGCAAATTTCATGACTTTGTTTTTCCTGACAGCTGCATAGTATTCCACTGTGTAGATGTACCTTTAGTTTCTTTGTCCAGTCTTCTGTTCTAGAATCTGACTGTAATCCCAGCAAATGAAGCTTTGCGAAAAGATTGGGAGTTGGTGGAAACTGAGTTCTAGTCCTGAATTTTCCCTTTGATTTGGACTCTGAGGCCTAAATTTCAACCCAGTAGTTTCAGTGCAAAAGCCTGCCTGGCTGCAGGAAATAATTAATGCTCCCAGGTCTTCTGCAACTAGCAATAGGAACCACTGCCTTGCCTCTCAGTGGTTGTATTATTTAGACAATAAACTGAAAGCCTAATACCTACTTACTGCGAGTGTTTTCCTGGAATCCAGTAAAAATGGCTTAAGACATTTTTATTAGTATTAGTATTATTTGGTGTCATCATATGCCGGAGGCCTTGATCCCAAGACTTGCAGGCTTTAAGGACTGAGTGTGCTCCTTTTTGACAAGTCACCAGCTTACTCTGGAACCTGTCTTGCTCCATGATGTAGCAGATTGGAAGAAACTGAGGGCTTGGATAGGATTCTGGTCACAGGAAATAGCACATTTCACCTGTGAGTCAATGGATCACCTGACTCCCACATGTCCTATTTGCATGGTTCGTGCGTGAGTGACATAAGTAACCAATGTTCACTTGACAACAAATGAAGACACACCTTTGCCCTATTTACCCAGCTGGGGCAGTGCTAGCAGACGAGTGGAGTTAGGGTGAATAGGACACTCAGTTGTGTCCTGTTCCATTCATTATTTGATTTATTGGAGTTGACCTGCCTATATTTATTAATTACTCTTTCCCCTGGGGTTGACTCATTGTTGGGTACAAAGGGTAGCTTGGTTATTTAGACCTCATTCTTGCCTTCTAGCTGCTCACACTAAGAGGGAGGCAAGTCAGTTGAGGTGGTGTGTTGAACTGGTCAATGGCCAGGTTGCAACTTAGTGGTTAGGTTTGTAGAGAAGAGAGGTGTGGGCAGAGGTAGGAACCCTTGGGGAAAGGTTCTTGGATGAGCTGAGTCCAGACCACCAAAAAGACCCTTTCAGTTTCTTCCCTGGACACATGCCTTAACCGCTCTTTCCAGCCTCTCATTTTCTAATCCATTTCCCCCAAAGTATAGTTTTGAGGTGTCACTCCTCTGTGCAAACACCCCTCCCATCACTGCTCGCTGAGTCCATACCACATTTCAGTTTCTCTTTGCTGCATTGCCTCCAACCACATTCCTCCTGGTACTCACCACATGACACTAGTTAACATCGTTTTGACACCCTGTTATTGCACAGGCCTGAAATGCTTTTCTTCTCCACATCTTCCATTTCCTCTTCTTACAGCTACCCTGAACTACTTGAGGTCTATCCAATATGCATTTTCATGTCTGAGCACAGAATCTTTCCTCTGATAGAAATAATTCTCTCTATCTCTCTCACTCTCTCTCACTCTCTATCTCGCTCTCTAGCTCTCTAGCTTGCTCGCTCTCTTGCTCTCTCTCTCTATCTCTCTATCTACTGACCCACTGACCCACCGACCCACCGACCCATCGACCCACCGACCCACCGACCCACCGACCCACCGACCCACCGACCTACTGACCCACCGACCCACCGACCTACTGACCCACCGACCCACCGACCCACCGATCTATCTATCTATCTATCTATCTATCTATCTATCTATCTATCTATCTATCTATCTATCTATCTATCTATCTATCTATCTATCTATCTATCTATCTATCTCATCTATCTATCTATCTATCTATCTATCTATCTATCTCTCTCTCTATCTCTCTCTATCTCTCTCTCTATCTCTCTCTATCTCTCTCTATCTCTCTCTATCTCTCTCTATCTCTCTATCTCTCTCTCTCTCTCTCTCTCTCATCTCTCAACTCTCTCTATCTCTCTCTCTATCTCTCTCCATCTCTCCATCTCTCTCTATCTCTATCTCTATCTCTCTCTCTACCTCTCTCTCACCTCTCTCTACCTCTCTCTACCTCTCTCTCTATCTCTCTATCTCTCTATCTCTCTCTATCTCTCTCTATCTGTCTCTATCTGTCTCTATCTCTCTCTATCTATATCTATCTATATCTATCTATCTATATCTCATGTGGACATGGTCTCTACTCTTTTTATTTTATTTTATTTTATTTTGCTTTTTGGGTCACACCCAGCAATGCTCAGGGGTTTCTCCTGGCTCTGCACTCAGGAATTACTCCTGGCGGTGCTCGGGGGACCATATGGGATGCCAGGGATCGAACCCGGGCCTGCATGGGCCGGCCGCATGCAAGGCAAATGCCCTACCCGCTGGGCTATCACTCTATCCCCTCTACTCTTTTATAACTTAATTCACATGCCTTTTGGGTGAGCCCCTCTGATCCTTCAACAAGGGTAGTTTCCTTCTCTGTTCTTCATTTGTAATTTCAGAGAGTCTCTCTCAGAGTATAAGAATATCTCCCCAGACAAAAACAACGGATCTTTTCTAGCTCAGGAAACATAAGTATTTGAAAGTATTAAGGTTCATCTTTGGTTATTTGCTGTGATACTTGCTTATAACATATATTTCAGGTATATAGTGTTATGATTCAACATATATACTACATCATAAACACTACCCCAAAACTGGTGCTCTCTCCCTCCTCTGCCCACTATATAATAAATTCTCCTTATGCTTTATATCACTTCCTGGCTACCATCTCTTCTGATAACCATTTCTGTGCTCACTATGTGTAAGAGTTAATTTTTGTTTTGTTTATTCATTTTCTTTGTTTTTTATGTTACACATTTCCATATGGTATTTGTTCTTCCATTTATACTGTGTTTAGGGTAAGTGAGCATGTAAGCCAGGGGCTTGTATCTTGATTGGATATATCTTTATACTGATCTTGCCTTTCCCTGGATTTGGTGTATAGCTCTTTCTTGGAATCAGATTTCATTTCCAGGATAAGTAAAAAGAGAAAACCTCTTACAATTATTTGCCTGACTTTGCAATGTTTTACACAATTTTTGCTACAAAAGACCCACAGCCAAGAGCTCAAAAACATAGGCCAATCTGCTTGAGTTGGGGGAGAAGAGCCAAGATGACCCATAGTCAAATCCTTGAACTCTGGGAATTTGAGTTGGAATGTTGGATTAAAGTTTTATTATTTAACCTATTTCTGAAGTTTCTTTCTTTGCACTTATTTTTATAAACAACATTGTGAAAAATGGTGAGTTATTCTTTCCCCCATACCTTGCATTTTAAGGCAAAATGGTCTGGAAAGAACATTGGTTTGCTAAGATCTCTGAGTTCCCACTACTTGGGATTCTCTTCCCAGCTGTAAAGAGAAAATTACACAGCTAGTATAAGTTCTCTTCTACTTCTATAATCATTCATTTCTCTGTGGTATATATACTTCATCTTACCAGCAAGATCTCTCAATCTCAGGTTCTATAGATTTTCTATAATTCCAAAATTCCCTATGTTCTGTATTTCTGTTTTGGCACATCTATCCTCTCTGCCAAATATTGACATCCGTGAGGACACTAGAGGCAAAGCCCAATCCACGCTGACCCCAGGCACAGGACCAGACCACAGTCCTTTGGTATTTTGTAGGATTTTTGCCTTGTTACTGTTATTCTCATCCTTCCGATGACCTCTGATTTGAACATTTGAACTCTGCTCATATTACTATAGGGTTAGCTTCATGTCTTAGCCCTGATAGCATGTTTTGGTAACTTTTATGGGAATTCAAATGAAATTCAAGCCCTGGAAGTCCTTGCTTGCTCCTTCCCCCAAATCTTAGAATTGTAACCTCAAACATTCCTCACCCTTTTATTTAACTGATGTCCATCCAACTAATTGAAAGACTTAGAAAAAGACAGCTATTGGACTAACCTGTATTCCCCTTTCCTGTCCTGGACTTTTGGAAGGGCTTCCTTACTTCTGGCATCATTTTATTTTCACTCTTTGGCATGAATAGGTTTTAATGACTGTATCAAGTATTTACTTTCTCAGATCTGTTCTTTCCCTAGCCGAAAGGGCATATGACAGTGTCTATACCACTTGATAATATGTCAAAGGACAGTCTGAGCTGGAAGCTGCATTTTATCAGCATAAATCTTATACAAAGAGCCAGGGACTTCAAATGAAAAGTTACTGGACTTTCTTGATCAATAATATTTTAAAAGTGTTATAAGAATATAGTATCACTGGTCAAAAACATAGCACATTTATATCATTGGTCAACAATATAGCACATTTATATCTTACATTTAAAACAAAGCTCTGTGGACTTAGGTGCCTGACTTCAAGTACTGGTGATAAGCAGTTATTTCAACATTATTTTGGGAGAGAAAATTATCCATAGCACCAATATCCTCAGATGTCAAAGACTGGTGATCTTACTTTCATCCCTGAGGCATTCTGGGAAATAATTAGGGTATATTATTACTAACACCTAGATCAAGGCATTCTGGGAAATAATTAGGGGTATATTATTACGAACACCTAGATCAAGGGTGGTATCCTTTCAGGGCGCACTATCATGATTAGCTCTTTAACTGTCTCTTCAACAACAGAATAGTTTCTTAAACTAAAACACAAGTTATGTTTTGGGAAAGGGTGCTCAGGTTTAAGGACTGCTTTTTTGGTTAGCAGGAGCCAGGCCAATGTGAGTCCTTGAATGTGAATCAAAGAGGTTAACATCTGCGAACTTCTACCTTCTCAAAGTCTATGGCTTATATAGTTAAATATTCATCTTAATTTGTATGTGTAACCATCCAATTTCAATATGCAGTTACTGAAATTTTTAACCACAGGGATCTTAGGAGACCACTGCCTGAACTTTTGTGGATTGGAAAGAGAGGTAGAGTTAAGAGAGGGATTGCTTTAGAAGCTCTTATAACCGACTAGTCTGTGCTTAGAGGATTTTGCAGAACTTTAAGATGCTTTTATCTCACTTTATCTCTAATTATTATTAAGACATGTATTATTATTCAGTTGCTATACTATTATTATGATTACTGCTGTTATACTACTAGTAAATACTATAGAGATAATTGAGGACTATTATAATGGAACTGGTTGGTAATGATTATTGAAGCCAGACTGACTTTCAAAACAATGTTTTCTCATAAGTGGAATGAGAATATTAAAAATGCCAATTTCATGGTGTGGTTCTGGGAATTTAATGTTTAATAGGTCAGAGCAGTATTTGGCCAGAGGAAGCACTATGGAAGCTGTAGTTGCTGGTAGTATATCGACAGCATAATTATTGCTCTATAAAATCATAGCTTACTTTTAATTTTAGGCCAAGGAATTTAGCTTTGAATTGATAATGAGAATGTCTCTCTGAATGCCCTGTGCCTTTTTACTATTTGCTGTTTATAACAGTGTATATATCATTATAGAATAATGTAAAATATCCTTCATTAGACTGGGTTTCTAAGACACAGGACCATGGGCAAGAAATTTAACAAAAAGAAAAAAAAATGTTCTATAGGCTGCCTGGTTCTCCCAATTTGTGAGTACTTGTTGGAGGAATAATATTACAGCTTTCAAAATACTATGTGTAGGGGGCCACTGGGGTCCCCAACAATATTAGGAAATGAGCTACTTTCTACCTCTGAGGCTGGTGGGGAACAGATGAAAACTCCGGAGTCCAGCACAGTTCCAGTGCAGTTTTACTAATTAGTAAAATTAGGCTTTTACTAATTATCAATAAAATGAGCTCTGCTCCTACAATGCAAGATACTGGGATTCCCCAGACCTCTAGCTCTTGGTCAGAACCCTAACCATGCACTTGGGCCCAAGTCTCCCCAACAAAGTGGATGTATGTATCTTAAGTCAGTCCCCTTATACATCCAAAAGTAATAATCTTATCTTCAGGGAGGGTAGTGTCAACAAAGATCAACGAATCAGCTTCTAGGTGTAGATGTAGGGTGGTGCCACATTTAGGGTTTATTATGTAAATCTCTTTGTGTATGTTTAATGCTGAGTTCTAGTCTAGAGTTACCATTTCCCACAATTAGTAGAACACTGGTATATATTTATATCCCATTAATGAATGCAGTCATTCTATATCTGTTCTTTTCCTTCTGACTAATTTCACTCAGAATGATAATCTCCATGTCTATCCATTTGTAGGCAAATTTCATGATTTTATCTGTTCTGACAGCTGCATAGTATTCCATTGTGTAGATGTACCATAGTTTCTTTATCCAGTCTACAGTTCTCAGGCCACCATCCCGATGGAGCCTTGGAGGAGCCCAGAGGAATCCCCATGCCTTGCTGGCAGCCATTTTCACAATCCACACTCTGCAGCAGGTAAGATCTCCACCCAGCAGACTAATCCAGTCTCCAGCCCCCAGATTAATCCAGTCTCCAGTCTGGCTTGTCAGAAACCCAGCCAACAAGGACCCACCATGCAGAGACCCGCCCTTCAGAGGAGAGTATTTCAAGCGCAGGAATGCTTGAGCCTAAGACACAGGTACACCCGGGCAGAGCAGAAACCAGCTGTCCCTGTTGAACCCACTGCATTCCATGGACCACGAGAGCAACTTCCGACCGGAGTCCACCATCCTGATGGAGCCTTGGAGGAGCCCAGAGGAACCCCCATGCCTTGCTGGCAGCCATTTTCACAATCCACACTCTGCAGCAGGTAAGATCTCCACCCAGCAGACTAATCCAGTCTCCAGCCCGCAGATTAATCCAGTCTCCAGTCTGGCTTGTCAGAAACCCAGCCTACAAGGACCCACCACGCAGAGACCCGCCCCTTCAGAGGAGAGTATTTCAAGCGCAGGAATGCTTGAGCCTAAGACACAGGTACACCTGGCAGAGCAGAAACCAGCTTTCCCTGTTGCGCGCGGCCGCACGATTTACCTCCAAATTCAACCCACCCCTCTGAGAGAGTCCCAAAAAAATGAGAATATAGCGCCAGCATGGCAGAGCCTGGCAAGCTGTCCGATGCGTGTTCAATATGCCAAATCCAGTAACAGAAATGTTTATTTTCCTGACCCTGAAAGAGCCCTTAATACAGCAGCAGCAAGAAAGGCAAACAAGCAGTGCCAGACAAAATTTCATGGCCATCCTAGGCTGCCGAAACGAAGAAGGACTAAAATGACTGTCTGTACTTTCAATGCACGTACACTGGCATCAGAAGCATATATTGAGGATCTGATGCTGCAAGCAAAAAAAGATCAAGTAAGACATCATTGGTCTGACTGAGACGAGGAGGCGTCAGTCGCATCATGCTGTATTTGACACCAGAGAAGAATTGTTCCTTGGAACATGCGACGAAAGAGGCATCGGTGGCGTTGGTGTCCTTGTCAACACGAACATGGCTGTAAACATTGATTCATTTGAATGCCTTACAAACCGAATAGGACGATTACACTTGAAGAGATGTGGCCCACTGCCATCAATTTCTATCTTCATTGTCTACTGAACCAACATCCACATACAAATAAGACAAAATTGAGAAATTCTACATGGAATTGGAGGAGTTCTATAAAAAAAGATCACACTTTCTACAAGATCATAGTCAGTGATTTTAATGCCAAGATAGGACCAAGAAGATCGGCTGAAGAACTCCACATCAGGACCCATGGCCTAGAATGGAACGAACAGGGTGAGAGACTATCTGAGTTCATCATGTCCACCAAGAACATTCATGGGAACTCACAGTTCCAGAAAGCTGAAGCGAAACGTTGGACATGGGAATCTCCTGGCGGACAGTTCCACAATGAAATTGACCACATCATCTTCAATCGGCGGTTTTGTCTGACCGATGGGTTTTGTCATCCCCAAATTCCAAACAGGATCAGACCACCGTCTCCTTCGTGCAAAAGTCTACTTCCCGCTAACGGGGAGAAAAGGCTGCAAAAGTTTAAGAAGAGAACTCCCAGAACGACCACCAACTGGGAACTCTTTGGCACCATTGCAGCAACATGGGAAGATACCATCATTGGCGACATCGATGAAGAATACAACCGACTGGTTCAGCAGCCTCCACGATTGTGCGAAGAATGCTGAGAGAAAGAAAAAACACAAAAAGGACGCCTGTCTTTAGAAACTCTCGAGCTCATTCGCCAACGTGGCAAGGCACAAGCCTCAGGAGACCAAATGCTAACATCCAAACTTGCTAAACAGTGCAGAGAAGCGATAAAAGAAGACCTCAAAGACAGAAGAGCAGAAATACTGGAAGATGCAGCAGAAGCCGGGAAAAGCATTCGCACTGCCCGCCTGTCCTTTGCCAACTATAAGACCAAGATGACTGCCCTCCCACGCCCCTGATGGATCTATCACATCTTCCAGAAAGGCAATGGAGAAGATTATCCATGACTTCTACTCAAATCTCTTTGATAGCCACATCCACCTGCCCACATACCAAATTCCACAGGATGGATATGTCATTCCCAACGTTCTCCCTTCTGAAATCTGACATGCCATCTCGTCAGTAAAGAAGGGAACAGCACCAGGCCCAGACAAAGTCAGACCCGAACACCTGAATAATCTGCCATCGGTACTCATCAATACACTAGCTCGGCTCTTTACACGCTACCTGTCCGAATGCAAGGTGCCCTCCCAATGGAAAACCAGCAGGACAGTTCTACTGTTCAAAAAGGGAGACATTCACGACATTGGCAACTATCACCCCATCTGCCTGTTGTCTGTCATCTACAAGCTGTTTACACGAGTCATCCTGAACAGGATTAGCAGAACACTAGATGAAGGACAACCATGCGAGCAAGCAGGCTTCCGGAAAGGATTCAGCACAATCGACCATATCCACACGGTAACCAAGCTCATCAAGGTTTGTAGGGAGTACAAGATGCCGCTCTGTCTCACGTTTATTGATTTACAGAAAGCCTTTGATTCTGTGGAGACTGAAGCAGTCATCAAAGCCCTAGCCAAACAGGGTGTTCAAACCCAATACATCAAGATCGTTCGTGAGCTATATTACGGATTCACCACCAGGATCTCACCATTCTACAAAGAAGTGATCATTAATGTGAAAAGAGGGGTTCAACAGGGTGATACCATTTCACCAAAACTCTTCAGCGCCACCCTCGAGAACATCATGCGACAATTAGAATGGGAAGGAATGGGAGTGAAGATAGATGGTTGGCAACTACACCACCTCCCGCTTTGCTGATGACATTGTTCTAATAACACCAAACTTTAGCCAAGCGGCACAAATGCTGGCTGACTTTGACCGAGAATGTGGAAAGGTAGGTCTACAGCTGAATCTAAAGAAAACTATGTTCATGAAGAATGAACTAGTTCCAGAGGCCCCATTCAATCTCAATGGAACAAACATCTCCGAATGTAGCAGTTATGTGTACCTAGGTCGAGAAATCAACATGATGAACGACCTAAAACCTGAGCTGCAGGAGGAGGAAGAGAAAGGCATGGAATGCCTTCAAAGGCATCGAAGAAATAGCTAAAAAGGACAAAGAACCTCCGTCTCCGGGCACATCTCTTTGATTCCACCGTTCTCCCTGCATTAACATACGCCTCAGAGTCCTGGGCCCTACGAAAGCAGGATGAGAATGCTATTCGGGTCTCCCAGAGAGGAATCAAAAGAGCTATGCTTGGAATATCACGCCTCACTCAAGTGATAGAAGGAATCCGGAGTTCTGACCTCCGTCGCTATTCCAGAATCAGGGACGCTGTCTCGTTTGCCAAGGCATCGAAAATCAGATGGGCTGGACATGTAATGTGATTTGGAGACAACCGCTTGACTAGAGCCATTACTGACTGGATCCCAAGGGATATCAAAAGATCAGGTGGCCGCCCACCTACAAGATGGTCAGACTTCCTTGTCAAGACCCTGAAGGAACGGTTTGAGGCTCTTCATATTCCTGAATCAACCAGATGCCATTGGGCTACATTGGCACGTGATAGGGTCCAATGGAAATGTTACTGGCGCCCGCTCGAGCAAATCGATGAATAACGGGATTCAAGTGATCAAGTGAT